>PVIU01003321.1:0-148048 GCA_004026605.1 Ondatra zibethicus | reverse complement strand
CCCCCCCCCCCCCCCGCCTCTCCCTGGTCCCTGAGCTGCTGAGATGTGAGTGCGGCCCCTGTTGCTCCCACTGCCACCAACAGAGGCGTAGGATACTGCCACGCCCCCTGCGAAGCCTGAGCTAAGGTAAACCCTTCCTCCTCTCAGCTGCTTCTGTCGGGTGTTCCACCCCAGCAAGGAGGAAAGAAACTAACACACGGTGCTTCTTTCCAAAGTCTGCAAAGAATGACAACAGTCGGCGGATGGTTTCACTCCAGGGACACCCAAGAGCGGACCCAGTGCAATCCCTCCTAGGCCATCCAGAAATCATGGGCCAAGTCCCAGACAGGTCACTGTGGACCACCTGGTAACCAAATGCAGAGAAGCACTCAGCAATGCTGTCTCCATGGGCACAGAGGATGACTGGCAGCTGGCTGCATCGCTTTCTAGAGCAGAGAAAGGGCGCTGGAGCAGCCTTCTGTGGCATAATGGCAGGGACCCGTGTCTTTCAAACCCATCAGAGATGAAAAGTAAAAGTTGAAGCCTGATGGGAGCCCCAGCTGAAAAGAACACACCGGGAAATTGTTCGAAAACAAAAGCAATCCCTCTGCCAACACTAAAAAGCATGAATTTACAAGATCAGGCCTCAGAATGGCTGATGACAGCTCATACAAAGAGATCTAAGCCTGGTATTTTTATAGAAACCAAAGCAAGACCTTTCTCTCTATACAGAGCTCAAAGATAAATGGCATATAGGATTTAAATCTAACATTTTCACTGAAGAGACAATAGTCTCCCAGCAAGACTGACCTTATTTCACGCAGAGGTGGCTATCCACTCACCGTTAC
Organism: Ondatra zibethicus; assembly: GCA_004026605.1. Taxonomy (NCBI): domain Eukaryota; kingdom Metazoa; phylum Chordata; class Mammalia; order Rodentia; family Cricetidae; genus Ondatra; species Ondatra zibethicus. The sequence continues at coordinate 147,221 of PVIU01003321.1, read as the reverse complement.
CTCTCCCACCCCTTGCATCCCAGCCATCACTGCCCCAAATCCCCCTAGGTGACAAAGCTTTCTCCTGCAGTGGCAGCTTTAAATCATGCATGCTTTTAAGGGAACGAGCAGAGACAATTTTACCCAGAGGTAAATAAATGGTCACCATCCAACATTCCTATGGCAGGTGTTGGCAAAAAATGGTCAACCAGTCAAAACCAGTTTATCTCCTGTTTTTCTATGGTCCATGGTCCATGAGGTGAGGTTTGGAACTTTCTATCCTTTTTAAAAAAAAAAATGGTTGAAAAACATTCAGGAAGAAAAATGGTTCTTGACACATGAAAATTCTATGAGATTCAAATTCAAGTGTCATTAAGTAAAGTTTTCCTGGAGCAAAGCCACACTCACTTGTGTATATACTATACTGTCTCTGCTGCCTTCATTCTCCAATAGCAGACACAGGAGCTGTGACCGAGACCGTATGGCTTACAAAGCCTAAAACATTGACCATCTGGACCTTTATGGAAATCGTTTGCCAGCCCTGTCCTAGACCAGTTTGAGAAGAATATTAGAATGTGATGTTGGGGTGGGGGTGGTCAAGACTCAGTGCGAAGGAAGAGTCCTCAGATGGACAGGTCTATGTGAGAAAGGCCCTAAGCACAGAAGTCAAGCTCGGCTCACCGTACCCATTTCCAATGCATGGCAGGATCGTTAGAAAGGGAACATCAGTTGGACCCATGTGTAGTATAGGATAGAATGTGCTTTGTGTTCTGTTCCCAGAATGTTGCCTTTCAACTGATCATGTGACCCCTCTGAACTTCAATAACTCATCTCAAGGAATAACTGGGAATAAATACCCCTCTCTCAGAGTCACTGTGGAAAGGGTGAGGGGATGGCTCATGGGAAAGTACCCAGCTGAGCAGTAGGGTTCAGCTTTGAAAGATGAGTGGGCTTCCATAGGAACAAGGGGCTCTAAGGTGAGGAAGGGAACCGAATGGTCAAGGGAGAAGAGATCCCTGAGGCAGAAGAGGTGGTCAAGGGACCTGGCATACAACCATTCCTTCACAGTTCTTCTGGCTATCGATTTCCCTTCTCCACTCATGCCCCATTTCTTAATGACATCCAGAGACACCCATGATTATTTCTTGGCCTACCATAGTTACTAGGGGTTAAACGTGCCCACAGCTCTCATGAATCCTCCAGGCGGCATCTTCAGAACATCTATTCTGACTCATAAACAGAGTTTCTAGCTCACTTCCATCTCCCTGTCGTCAGATCACCTGACCTACTTGTCTCCCCTACCCCCAACGTGCTTAGGGAACATCTTTGCGGGCAAAACCTAGATCACCCAGCTGCTGAGGAAGAATGGAATGAGATTCCTAGGACTTGGGGAAATTTGTAACGAATTCTAATGTCTGTTAGAGCCTGATCACCATGCATGCTGATGACCCACCCTGCAGCCAGCTGTCTACCCCATCACTGAAGAGGACTGGTGTTCACTGAGGGTAGAGCCGCCTCCGGAGATGGAACCGGCAGGGGCTCTGCAGAGGCAGTGGCAGCCCCTTAGCCTTGAGATAGAAGATGCCACGGCAAACGGTGGGAATATTTGCCAAAAGCTGAAGGAACTGAGGAAAGAAGGCTGAGAACCAGGTCTCAGGCAACAATGATCCTAAGACCACACTTGCCAACTGCTTATTCTCGTGTTTTATTCTATAGTGCTTACTTCTTTGCCTTCATTCACCTTTCCCCACATGCTCTTCTCCCACAGAGGAGGTGATGACATCAGGCTACATGCTGTTCAATTTGAGCATCGGATTTTCAAAGGGAAAATCTAGGTGTGAGTCCCAGTGGCACAATGTCACTAGTTATATGGCGGACGGCTGTGTGTGCTTTGACCTCTGACCTATCACTGAACAATTCTGGTTCTAGGTCTCTCCATCTATCAGGCACCATCGTGGTTAATGTGCCAGAGTTGTTATGGGGACTGGGTACAGAAGACAGATCTGATCATCTCAGGTAATCAGGCAAACTGTAGCTGTTTCAAAGAGCTCTTCTTTTAAAATGCCAGATCCTAAAGGAACCGGTCAGGGAAGTATTTGAAAACACTAAAAACCCCTCAAATCCTAAGTAAGTCACACCATTTACCTTCAACTTGAAAAGAGGAGGGAGAAAGAAAGTGTAGGACAGGCACGCCAGCCCCAGCTTGGCCACCTCCAGCTGTCTGGTCAGCACTATGACTTTACTCAATCTGAATTTCTAAGTCATAAATTACTTTTTATTTTTGCTCTGGCCAGGACTGCTTCAAGCTTTCAGGACTTTGGTCTACTCTTGATTGCGGCCACATTGACCACGCCTCCCCACCCCCCTGCTGCCCCCCCCCCTGCCACGGCCGACTTCTCTGCTGTAGTATCCATCCAGACACTAGTAACAGTAGACTTCAGGCAGTGACCCAGCACTTTGCAGATCTTGTGTCCTGACCCATTGCTCTCATTTAGTCCCTGGGGACAAGTGCCCAAAGTACCACATGATGTGACGTGCTGCCGGCCTTCCTTCTGTTAATTCCCACACCTGTCTCTTACGCCTCCAGCATCCGTTGTAATACTGGCCTAAAAAAAAAGACACACTCATGGCCAGGATACAAAGTATAAGACCTTAGATAAACTAAACTGTTTGATTAGGGTTTGTAACAGGGTGGCCTCTGGTCCTAGGTGACACTGTAAAGGAAAATATTAGAGGCTGGTGACCTCAAGACTACATCTTATGCTCCAAAGGCAGGTTAATGAAAAGAAGGAAAAATATAAAATAACAGATCTCAGTTGGACAAGCTTTAGCATATACTTAGTACCTGGGGTCTCAAACAAAGCCCAAGATGGGCCATTAAAGTAATCTGCTTGGATATAGGCCCAGATCAGGCATAACAATGGTATATTTAGTGTACAAATGAGGGGCTAGGAAGATGGCTCAATGGGTAAAGTAGTTGCCTTGCAAACATAAGAACCTGAGTTAAATCCCCAGAACTTGGGTAAAGGGTAAAACAGAAAGCTGCGAGTGGTGGTGCATGTGCCTATAATACTAGCACTGGGGAGGCAGAGACAAATGGAGTTCTGGGGTTCCTGGACAAGCTAGCCCGGTCTACTTGGTGAGTTCCAGGCCACTGACAGACTCTGGCTCAGAAAAAAAAAATGGGTGGAGGGTGGACAGTGCCTGAGGAACAATAACCAAAGCTATCTTCTGGCCTCCACACGGAAGTATGCACACACACACACTCCCTCCAAAAAATGTACAATGAACTGAAACCCTTGAGGAAGAAATTGTGAACTCAAAAATTACTAACTTGGGATAGGCTAATACAACCTTCATCTACTGGCTGAAGGTCAAAAGGTCCAGCCCTACCTCAAAGTTGCTGTGGCTTTGGCACCTATTTGAGTTTCTTAGGTTTTGCCTATAAATCCTGAGGAGGATCTACTGTGATTACTGAGATCTTTTCTGACCTAGTATTACCTTAGGAGAACATTTACAATACACAATCTCATATACAAATCACTATGTGTTAGGCTGTCTCTACGCCTATTCCAAAAAGGTTCATATCATGGTGGAACTCATATATTTGCATAATCCTCTCTCCTTGAATAACTATATTCTAACTGATAGAATATGGCATTGAGGCAACCCCACTCCTGGAACTAAACTACAGAACATTGTAATTCCATCTTGAGAGCTGACACCCTCTTTTGCATGCTTTGATGAAGCATGGAAGACTAGAAAGACCTGTGTGACAAGGAATTGAGAACAGCTATGGGTAGCAGCCAGAAAGACCTGATACCCTCAACACAAAGCTCTTAAGAAACTGGATCCACCCAACATCCATACAAGTAATCCTGAAGGATCCCTGCCTGCCTGGTTGGAATCTTCAAGATAAGGCTTCTATCCTGCCTAACCAATTAGTGAAACCCTGAAGTAGAGGGCCAGATGAGTGTATCTAGGACCCTGAACCTCAGAAACTGATCATTTTTGTGTGTTGTTTTAGGGTGCCAAGTTACAGTATGATTTATTAAACAGTAGAGAACTAATACACAGTGTTCTTTATACCCCTGAACTCAAAATCTGTATCTTTGCTATTTATTTTGGATATTCTTGGACATTCCATAAATAAAATGAGCAATTATCTGGAACTTGGCGTAAGAGTCAGGAAGCAAGGGAAAAAAAGAAGAACCAGGAAGCTTGACTCCACTGTATAGCATCAAAGATAAAATAGACAAGCTATTGAAACCGCTTGCCTCTTCCTGCCCACACTCCAGCTTCAAAGTGTTGAGGTTCCAGATGGAAGCTGGAGACAGGTTCACGCGCCAAGAAAATGGCACTGCTCTCTCCACCAGCTCTGATACCTGCATTTTGAGAAGAACTAAATTTATCTCTTCACCTATTCCCACAGACAAAATGGGCACTGGTCCACATGGAGAAAGGAGCATGGCCCATGGGTGAGAGGTGAAGTTTCCGGCACCCTGATACTCCTCATGGGACACTTAAACTTGATACCAGAATGTTCCACTGGCTCCACCTCTGGGGTTCTGGGTTGTGACCATGTCTCACCATCTCTATCATAACCAGTTGGTTCATTTCACTTCCTATACCAGTGACCAATCTCCTGACTCTACCCTCACCATCTCTCTGAGCCTCTCTGCATCCCATCTTTATTAATGGTTTTCTATAACTGAACATCATCTTTAAGATGAATCCACAGCCTGTACCTCAACCTGAGGTCCTATCCAAAGGTCTCATTCATGTTCCCTTTCCCTGTTGTTCTCTCCTCCCAGCCACCCAGCGTGTTACCATGTGAAGAACCCAAGCTGTTAGCAACAAGGCCTTTGTACTGCTGTTCAGCTGCCTGAACACTCTTCCTGCAGATTAATGCTTATCTCACTTGTCATTTCAAGTTTCTACTCAGGGACTAGTTCTACAGAGAAGTCTTCTTGGACCAATCTTTATTCAACCGAATCTTCTGCCCCCTTCTCACACCTTCTTCTGTTTAGTTTACTTCGTAATATTGTACATGTGTATGAAAGTTTGCTTACCTGTATGTGTATGCGTGCATGTGTGTGCCAGAGTCAATGTTGGGAGTCCTCCTCTATTGTTGTTCATCTTGTTTTGTTTTTTGTTTTTTTTTTTTTTGAGGCAATCTCCTTGAGCTTATTATTTTGGTTAAATTGGTTGAGTAGTAGAAGCACTGGATCTTTCTGCCTCTGCCTCCAACTCTCCAGCACTAGAGTTACAGATGTATATATTGTACCCAGCATTTACATGGGTGCTTGGAGCCAAACTCAGCTTCTTATGCTTTCACAGCAAGCATCTTATCTCCAGCTCCATCTTGCCTTATGTCGTAGTTGAAATTTAACATGTTTGTTAGTACTGGGCACTGTTGGAGACTGTTTTAGTTTCTTTCTATTGACTGTATTGAAGAAAAGAATGGGAAACCAAGTATTTTAAGAAGCTGATAGATTGAGATATGCTCTAAATACTCTCCCTGGTTATTCACTACTTTCAGATATTGCCAAGTGGTTGGAAAATACCCTTGTCTTTAGCTGACATTCTGAACTTGGCCTCTTACCTATGGTGTCTACCTTGATGACTTCCCATTTTAACCTTCTTTGCTGGACTTGTTTATGAAATACACAGTCAATGCAGCAAACACTGAACCCAAGATGCTGTCCCAGGCACTGGGGATAGGTAAAGGCAAGATGGAGAGAACCTACACCCCCGGTGGGACACGGGAAGGGACAGAACAGAGCCAGTAAGCACAGAATATACCTTAGCTTCCAATAAACAGAAGAAGGTGTGAGAAGGGGGCAGAAGATTCGGTTGAATAAAGATTGGTTCAAGAAGACTTCTCTGTAGAACTAGTCCCTGAGTAGAAACTTGAAAAGACACAGAGGCTTTGCAGCTCTGTCCTAGCCCCAACCTCTCATGTTTTCCCATGTGTCTGGTACTGAGTTGTATCCTGTACAATAAACTAACACATATAAGTGACACACTTCCCTGAGTTCTATAAGCAAATATAGCCTGAGGAGGTTGGTGAAAACTACCATTAGAAGCAGAGGTGACCATCTGAGACTTGTAGTTGGTATCTAATATGGGGTTGGGCAGTCTTCTGGGACTGAAATCTAGTGTATGAAATCTGGCGGGAGCTCTGGGGACTTGGGACAGGTCTAGGAAAAGCTGGGGTGTGTAGAGAATTAGAGAATGTTTTGATGTGGGAAGCATTCATATTTGATGTCACAAATGTTTTGTGAGTATATAACAAACAGGATTCCTCCCCCCTCCCCTTAGAACTACTTGATGGTCATCATATTCCTGTGCATTAAAAACTTCCTTGGGGAGAGACTAGTGCAGAGAGACTGGCAGACACTGAGAGGTGGCTGGGCCATCAAGATCTCACTAAATCTCATGCCAACCCACAAAACAGCAGTGCTCCCTCCCACCTTCTCTGGGAAAAATCTGTTCCTGAGAAAACTGGAACCATGATTTGAATCCAGGTCTTTTCAAACCCGGAGCCACATTCCTAACTCACATGCCCCATTAGGATGGCAGTGTGTTCAGGCCTTGATCACAGGCTAAGAATGTCACCCTAGAAAACAACAAGATACAGGCCAACAAAAGCCTTCACAAGGACCAAGGAGATGGTTTAGTGACCAAGCACGCAGATGAGGATCTGAGTTTGGGTCCCCAGAACCTGTGTGATGCTGGGCATAATAGCAAGCATCAGTAATTCCTCTGCCCCTAGGGTAAGATGAGAGGTGGAGCCAGAAGAATCCTTGGAAGTTCACAGGTTGGCTAGCCTGGTATGAGCAGTGGCAAATAACAACGGACTGTCTCCAGGTGGAAAGCAAACACCAACAACTAAGCTCATTCTCTGACCTCCACACATGCACAATGACATGTGTGCCTCTACACTAATGCACACAAATATGTACATATGCACACATAAAGGGCTTCTCTGCTTCGGGCAGCTGGTATAGGCAATGGGTCCAGACACTGTGTTACCATGTTCCACTCAAGCACTGAGCTCTTTATCTAACATGCTCAGGCAACTCAACTGAATCCCAACTGTGAGAATCCAAGAGCTTCCGATTCACCATGGCTCACTGGTCAACCTACAGTGTTCTGGGTATCAACAAAAGAAACAGCACATGAGCTCCTCAAGTGACTGTGAGCTCTGCCTTTCCTCCCATACTGTGATGGATTAAAGTGACTGTTACCATCATTGGTCCAGCCATTCAGTTGAGTATTAATCCATCAGCAAAGCATATCTATTATATCACTTGCTACTCAAGTGAGCTTCTTCATATCCAGGGGCATTTTCTGTGATACAAAATTAGCGGTCTTGCAGTTAACAGGTTCTTCACATTGCTTTCCTGCTTGGAATGTTGTGATTGTTCAACAGCTCAGATTCATTTGGTTTTTCTACTGTCTGAGTATGTGAAATTAAGCAAATCTATAGGGAGTGTATGCCCCCAAGTCTTTGGATTTTCACACCCTCGGCTCAAGGACAATTCAGACATTTAAAATGTCATGGATAATTAGCCAGCCTCTTTACAAATAAGGTTTTTTTTTTTTTTGCTCTGATAGAATCACAAAGTTTGCCAGCCTCCAGTATAAATGTACTCATTAGGAAGTGATCAGGTGTTCTTTAAAACGTTTTGTTTCTGCAAAAATGAAGCTAGGCAAAGGGGTGGGAAGGACACAAGTCAAGAGGTAGGGAGGCCAGGGGCCAGACCTAGAGGCTCCCCGAATCTAGATCTAGAGAGTCCCAGGATCTAGAACTATAATAGTCCAGGATCTAGACTAGAGGTACCCAGGTTCTAGATCTAGCAGGGTCAAAAATAAAAGTGCCCAGGCCCTAAGTCTAGAAATGTCCAAGGTCTATACCTAAAGATATCTGGGGTCTTGGACCTAAGGATGCCCAGATTCTAGACTGAGAGGTACCCAAGATACAGAACTCGGAGTTTCTGGGGTCTATATCTACTGCTATGAGATTCTGAAGAGATCATGCCTTTATTACTCTTATTTGTTATTATTACTTATTATTCGATTCCAATTTTTAAAATCCTCATCAAACTACAAATACCCAGTTGAGAGGAATGTGAAATAGATCTAGACAGGTAACATGAACTCCCAGCTTGGCATCCAAGGCATCCATAGATTTTCTTCTATCCAACATGGGTATTAAGGTGTTTCAGAATTTCTTATAGATATACTGCTAAAAAGGTGCATCAGTAAAACATCTGTCAACACCAGATGTGAATTAAGAGTATTAGTTACCTTTTTGTTGTTGCAATGAAATACGACAAACAAAAGCAATTTATGGAAGGCAGTTTCTTTGGGCTTAGGGTACCAGAAGGAGAAGAGTTCATCACAGTGGGGGAGGGGCACAGGAGCAAATGGCAGGCATTGCTGCAGGGGCAGGAAGCTGAGGGGTCATGCCTTGAACCAAAAGCATGAAACAAAGAGAGTGAAGTAGATATGGCTCAAAGCCTACGCTCAGTGACATACTTCCTTCAGCAAGGCTGTACCATCTACACTTCTCCCAAATGTCACCACCAACAGAGAGTAAGTGTTCAAATACTGGAGCCCATGGGGGACATTTATCATTCAAACCACTACACCATTACCAAAAAAAAATTCTTTCATGTCCCTAGTAGAATATATCACATTATTAAAACATGTAGCAAACAGTCAATGTGGAACATACAAAGAATATCTGTTTCCATGGCTACTGAAATGCAGTACTTCCTCCCAATTAGAGTTGGTCCTAGGACAACCGTGATGCTCTATGCACCGAGTAAATTCACAGCACTTAGAGAAAATGTCCGAACAAAAAGTGGCTAAGAGCACTTGCTATACAAAGATGGACCTGATTTCAGATCCCAGCACCCACATAAAAAAAAAAAAAAAAGCCAGACATGGCTATTCACGTCTATAATCTCAACACTTTGGGATTGAAGAAAAGAGGATCCCTGGGGTATGCTGGTCACTAGCCCTGTTCTAGGTTCAGGAAAATACTCTGTCTCAAAAGAACAAGTGAGAGAGCAGGAGACCTAGTGCATACGCTTGTACACATACATAAATACCACATCAAACACACACAGAGAGAGAAAGAGAGAGTAAAAAAATGTATCAAAACTCAGAAAAAGAAAAGCTAAAAGCAACTGAGTGTCCAAGGAGATGGCTCAGATAGTTAAGTGCTTACATTATAAAAGTATAAGGAACTGAATTCAATCCCCAGAATTACCACCTCCCCCAAGTGTGGTAGTACATTTGTAATCCTAATACTGGGAAAGTAAAGACGGGTGAACCCCTGAAGATCACTAAGCCTAGCCTACGTGGCAAGTTCCAGACCAGAGAAAGACCATAGATAGATAGATAGATAGATAGATAGATAGATAGATAGATAGATAGATAGATAGATAGATAGATAAGGTGACTGGCACCTGAGGAGCAACATGCAATGTTGACCTCTGTTCCCAACATACATGCACATGCATATGTAAATATACATGTGTAAACACACATGCACCCCTGTGCACACGCCCACACACATGGACACAGAGACATCCAACTGACAAGCAAATATAGCGGGAGCCTCCTAATTTCGAAGGATCCTATTTGGTACCCACACAACCATCAAGGCACTCTGCCAGTCGTCTCTGGGTTATTATGCTGCTCAATGTGTGATATTTCAGAGCCGGGGAGCAGAAACCAACCCCTCTCCAGTGAACTGGCCAGCTCAACACATGCTCAGCCTTGCACAGGCCTGGCACATGTCTGTCATGGTACTATTACTGGCTAAGTGTGAAACGTCATGGTACTATTACTGGCTAAGTGTGAAATGTCATGGTACTATTACTGGCTAAGTGTGAAATGTCATGGTACTATTACTGGCTAAGTGTGAAATGTCATGGCACTATTACTGGCTAAGTGTGAAATGTCCTTCACAGGCTCGTGTGTTTGAATAGTTGGCCCCTCTTTGATGGCACTGCTTTGCGATGGTAATAGAACCTTGTGGCCATGGGGCTTAGGTATCATCTTAAAACACTGGTGGCAGGCCTTTGAGGGTTAGAAACCACTCCACTGCTGGCCACTGAAATATGAAGAACCCTAGCTGTACCTTCTTATTACCAAGAACTCCATCATGCATCCTCACCTTGATGGTTTAACCTCCTGAAACTCTGCCAAAATAAACTTCCTGATTCTTAAGCTGTTCTCACAAGCATGTGTCACAGTGACAAAGAGAACGGCCGATCCAGTCACCACACTCCAGTTTGGGTGAGCTTGGCTTGTGATTCAGCAGCCTGCATTTACACAGCCCGGTATAAACCCCAGCACCACAGGAACTTACTGAGAGAGAAAATGAAGTTATCTCTCACTGTTTCCCAGGAAGGAATCAAACAGTTGAGAAATAACATGGAAATGCAACATGGGATGACTGTTAGCTCCCACTGTAGCACAGATCTCTGAGTGTGTCAGAAGCGTGGAGGGGGACTCCATTCTGACCTGGGCCTGATCCAGTGTTAACAGGACCTTGGTCAATCCATTGTACACCACTCGTGTGAACATGGGTTTGGAGGACTTTTTGCAGACATGTCTGGATCACAATAACAGAAACGGGTGTGTGTATGGAGGCTGACAGTGACCTGAGCTCCTGATGCAAAGGAGGAGGCATTTGGTTTTGGAGCTCACCTTGAACACAACATGCAGTCACTCAACCAAATACCTGAGCCTCTGGTGGCCACCCAGCAGCCAGGACCACCAAGCTGGATCCTTATGACCTGAACCCTATTCTTGCAGGTGCTTCCGAGCTCAGGCAAATGTGAGCTGGGCTCCCTTCTGGGAGACATTGTAATCTGAGACAAACAAATGCTTCTGATTTTTTTAAAGAGAGATTCAAGAACTCTTCCACAGGCAGGCTTCTCCCAAAACTTCTGTTCCTGTCCTGAATTTTAAAACTATGATATGACATTTTAACATATGGCAAAGAGAGATGAATTTGAGATGGCTTCAAACTACTTACAAGATCTGCATTAAACAGAGACTTCCATTACTACAGCTCTAATAAGTCCTGGCTTCATCGGGGCTATCAGCGACAGAGTAAGTAATTACCTTTCAACTTGGGCTGTTCCAGCCCATTAGGCCAATACTGATGACTCAGGAAAGGCGTCCATAGTTAACTGCTGATAAAAGATGAAATGGAATGGAAGAAAATGCTACTGCCTTGGCCTGCCCACCCACATCTATTGTAAGGAATGAATCAGAAATAAATAAATGTGAAGAGTGCTAGAGCTTCAAAAGTAAATATTCAAAATAGGAAATAGAGTCATAACTACCAAGACAAAAACAGAGAGCAAAATGCCACCTCCAATATGTCACATATTTGAAAAACCGTCCATCACCAGGTACAATGTTAGCTATGTATAAAGAGAGGATATAAACGGAATCAATTATCCTCAATGTGAGAGTTTATGTGAGTTGGGTATTCCTTCAACAAACCAGTCAATACATCAGGTTCCTTAGCCAGGTGCTGGCAGCACAAATGTTTGTGAGACCTGATTTTCTTCAAGAGAGACAGGACAACCATGGTGGCCATACCTCAATGTAGGGATTTTCCAATAAACACAATTACTTAAAAGTTCTCTACATTTTTCTTTAACCAAGAGAGAACCCCAGCTATAACTAGCTGATGCGTATTACTCCGACATTGTATTTCTGACCTTTGGAGAATGGAAGCACAATCGTGGTGACTTGTTAACAGTGAGCAGCAAGTTGCGGAGATCAGAGTAACAACCTCAAAACCAAAAGCACAACATCCACAATTCCCTTTGAGAGGCACAAAAGAAACGGGCATCTCTAGAGGAAGCCAACAGGGAGGAACAGTGTTCAAGAAAGGCTAGGAAGGTTAAGAGGCAGTATGGTCATCACGGTGTCTTGTGGGTGCTTGGGCCTCCTCCTTGCTCCTACAAGGAAGCAGGGGTACTGTGAGATGGGAGGACATCTGGAGAAGGGGCAGTACCAGCCAGAGGAGAACTATGGGGAGGCCAGGAGGTTTGAGTGGAACCACCATAGGAAAGCATGGCATATGCCCACAGACACTGCCTGGCTGCTGTCACCTTCCTTAGTGCGGTCCAGCCTGAGTCCTCCCTCACCTGTCCGCTGTTTATCCAGAAGGCCATTCAGCCAGCCCACTTTCCCTCTGGCATACCACCAGGAACTCTCCTATCTGTATCCCTCCTGTCCTTTTTCCTCTTGAGAGTGGGGTATGGGTTTACCTCGTTTCCCTAACCTCACCAAGTACCCAGTACCTTTTCAAAGCACTAGGGCTAGCCCCAGTTCCTTCCCCACACTGCCCTAGATATCCACCCTAGGCTAAGCCTTCTCATCCTCAGAAACCTGCCTAAAATGGACCCCTGGCTGGAGGAGGCTGAAAACTGTCACCCAAGCCCATGGGGACCTGGGGTTACCAGACTATTCCACAGCCTCACACATAGCCCAGGTCATTTTTAGTGGTGACGGATGCTGCTGTGTGCAACTTAGACAGAAACGCAGGCATTTTCTGATGCAAATGCTCAACATGGGACAGACAAGGGGCACAGATGACTGCAGGAAAAAGCACAGGAATGACAGGGAAACTGCGACGCTGAGGGCTGCAGACTGAGCTAGTCAAGGCAGGATCTGGAAGACACAGCATCTTGAAAACTGGAGCCTGGCTGCAAGCCCAGAAAAGAGACAAGCGGGGAAGCTTCCTGGGCACGCGGCCCACAGAGGGGGCAGCATGCATTTGCGGGTCCTGGGGAGATGCCTAGAGAGCTGTTGAAGCCCTAGCTTTGGGGCAATGCCTGGAGGCATTCCAAGGAAACTGAGTTTTCAAGGTCAGGGTTCAAAGAGAGACTACAGGACCCCTGTCAGCCACTGAGAAGACTTCTCTCTGACTAGACCAAGTTGCATCATGGTCTGGATTGTGCCCTGATATTCAGTTGACCCCTCAGTGTCTTTACCTCCACAGTCTCTTCATTTCACAAGGACTGAATTATGTGATGTGTCTGAGGCTGCCTTTAGACACACAGGGCAAAGAACAAAGACTCTAGGCAGGCATAGAGCCTCCAGCTCAGAGGCGTCCGGCCATTTAGCTGTCTTCTCTCTGAAGAGCTTAAGAATCGCATATTGTAAGCAGAAGTATTAAGATTTAAAATAAAACAGGCTGTACTGAGAGACTATGAGCAGAGGGGCTCACAACGATGGCTCTGAAGAAAAAAAAAGCAGTCTCCAAAGTGGCTTCCACATTCCATCTGGAATGTTCTTTCTGTGATCCCTCCCCCCATTCACCTTCCAGACTCTCAAGAGACCCAGCTTAAAAGTCATCTCACTTTTCTGCTATCTTGGTTGTGGCCATTTCTAGCTGGTGTGGCATCGGGGATGGTTAGTCACCCCACTTATCAATCTATTTTCCTCAAGATCCTCTCAGCTTTGTACCGCAGTACCCTGGCCTGGCATGTCACAGGCTCCTTGTTTTTATAAGGACTTATTATTTATTTTTGGTGCTAGAGGTTGGGATTGAACTCAGGGCCTTGTATGTACCTGACAAGTGCCCTACTCCCAACAATACCTGCAGGCCCTTCACAGGTAGAGTCCAACTGTGGTGGTCAGAATAAGAATGACAACATAGGCTCAGAGATTTGAATGCTTAGTCAACAGGGAGTGGCGCCATTTAAAAGGATTAAGAGGTGTGGTCTTGTTGGAGGAAGTGTATCGCTGGAGGTGGGCTTTGAAGGTTCAGAAGTCCAAGTCAGGCCTACAGTCCTAATTTCCTGCTGCCTGTGGATCCAGATGTAGGACTCTCAGCTACTTCTCTAGCATCACATCTGCCTGCATGCTGCCATGATGACAATGGACTAAACCTCTGAAACTATAAGCCAGTCCCAATTAAATGCTTTTTTTTATAAGAGTTACCATGGTCATGGTGTCTCTTCACAGCAATAGAACAGTGACTAAGACACCAACAAATGACGAAAGACCTGTGGAAGAGGAAGTAAGCTGTGGCCGCTCTGTCTCTTGCAGCTTACTGACTATGCTTCTTTTTCCTCTCCAGGAAATTAGCCCTTACTACAATTTTGGCTTCTCTTTGAGGGCTTCTTCTCTAACTTTCTTCTCTAACACCACATTGACCCATTCTTTTCACACCACCCCCAGCCTGAGTTCAAGTCCATCCTCCTCTACATCAATTGGCTGTCCACTGACATACTTCTTGATCTCTGCCCTTAGTTGATATTCTATCCTCTAGCCAGCATCCATCTTCCTCAGTCATGCTTGCTCACCACCCAAGCTACCCTAGCTGGAATCTTCTGCCCAGACTCCAAAGTCAACACCCTAAGAAGTCCCACAACTGTGTCCCTCAGAGGAGTCCACACAGTCTCAATCAGCTCTTCCTGGTCCTTTCCAAAGTGCTCCTTAGCGGTTGTAGAAGCTATGAGCTCCTTTAGCAGCTAGCATCTGCTGAGCAGGGTCCATGTCTAGTCCGCCACTGTCTTTGTCTACACACGTGCGGCATACCTCTGCTGCCATTCCATTCCTCCAAGCCCAGTTGCAGAGGAGCATCCCTTGTCCACTGGGAGAATGTTTATCAGACATCATTTATTATTTTTGTTGTCCCTATAATTGTATATGACATTATACATTCCCTGTTCTACATTTAAGTTCCTCTGCTCCCATTGCCTTCTTTCAATTCTTTGGACCTAAGATATTGTGTCCTCTTTCTTGATGGGAGACACAGAAGCATCCATTACCCTGTTTAAGAAGGGCCTTACCAGAGCTACACAATAGAGCACACTGGAGTTTCAAGCAGCGCTTGGCAGGACTGTGCTGCTGTTAAAAGGATGGAACCTGCACCAGTGCCACTCGCAGCCAGACAAATTGCAGAGGCACTTTAAAGATGAGTCTCAAAATGTTCTCACATGGTTGATGATTTTGCCTTTTCCCAAAGTCTCATCTTGTGTAATTAGCTGGGTGCTTCCGTATTGGTGGTTTGCAGTGTCTGCCCATGCTGTCAAACGTGCAGCAATCTGATGGCTGGGTAACAGCGGTGCTCACAGCTTTAGGAGTATATTTCTTTCCTACAGTTCTCTTCACTAATACTAATTTGTTCATTATTTAATATCTCATCAATAAAGACAGAAAGTCCTTGTTTTCTCTCACAGCAACTAAAAGGGAGGATCCCTGTGAAGAGCCCTGATCCAAAGACACGGCACTGCAAAGGGCAATTCGCTTTCTTAAAGGTTTATTTTCCAAATGTAATGCTTAAAATGGAGTTAAGTCTCTTAAAAATGTTAGCATTCACAGTTTTTACAGGGTCAGGGAGTTCAGAGAGGTAAGGGCAGACAGGCAGGGGAATAGTCAACACAGAGAGACTAAAAACTTCTAAAACACATTGAAAGAGACTTCCAAGTGCCAGCGTGTGCCCTTGCTTCCCCTACCTTCAGCACAGTGTTACAGGTATGGGAGGAGAGCTGGGAGATGAGGAGGTAGAGGACGGGGCTGTAAACTTCTCAACTAAAATAACAGACCAGGAATCTGAAAGAGCAGGCTAGACACAGGGCCAGCTATCGCCCAATTTAAAGGCCTTCCCCTAGTCCTCCATTTCCGCCGGTTAGACCCCACCCAATCCCATAGATGCCATGGCCTTCAGGGGACCTAGCATTTAAAACATGAGCTTACCGAGATATTTTAGTCAGCAATAACAAGCACTGATCTCTGAACCCCGCCTCCCAACACCATCACACTGAGTGTTAGGATTTCCCAGTTCTTTGTTTTGACTGAAGACTGCTCTGAAGACCTCCAGTCATCTAGGCAAGTGCTGATGCAGAGCCAAATTCCTAGCAGAAGTCAGGATTTCAACACACAGAGCTTTAAAGTACACACACATCCAATCTATAAAAGTCTGCATAGAAATATCAAAGAATAAACCGAAATATTACTAGAAGTAAGTAAGTGATCTTAACAGGTCTGAGGAGACAAGGTTAACACGGAAAAACCAAATAGATTAATCTATTAATGAGTGGCTAGAGATGGGCGGAGACAGAGATACTGCTTATGACACTGAATAAAGTAAGATTGGTCCAGATTTGCCTTTCCATCTTTCTCAGCAACACCTTTTGAATAACACATCTATCTTTTCTTGAACATTTTCTTGTTTTTATGTCCTAAGAATCATTTGTCACCTTCAAACGTTGGAAAGGCTCTCTCCAATGTTTTCCTCAAGCATGACGACTTTATGTTTCTCATTTGAGTTAATGTCATATAAGACATAGGTAAATGTTCTAAAATAAGGAAACAAGGGCCAGTGAAACGGCCCAGGAGGGAAAGGCACCTGCTCCCCAAGCCTCCTCAGAACCACATTTCAGAAGTCAGATTCAGTCCCGTGCCTCTATAGTCCCAGCACCCCTACAGTGAACCGGGAGAAGGAAACTGGAGAATAACCCTAAAGCTAGCTAACCCGGAACACTGGAGCACGTAACACAGCAGAAACAAGAGAAACCCTCCTCAACAAAGAGGAGGAGAACCAACTCCTGAAAGTCATTCCCCCGGTTCCAGGAATGTGAACCTGCGCTCACACCTCTCCTTCCCTCTCTCTTTCCTCCTCCTTCCCACCTCCCTCTTTTTCTCTCTCTCCTTCTCTCTCTCTCTCTCTCTCTCTCTCTCTCTCTCTCTCCTCACACACACACACACACACACACACACACAAATAAATTTTAAAAATTAAAATAAAAGAAGTAAATAGTGATAGATGCAAGCAGCAATACCATGAGAAACAGAATGGGCAAGAATCAGAAAGTACACACAGACGTGTGAATCCTAGCCTCACTTCTGCAGCGCTGGTGGGGTTTCCAGTTTCCGCTCAGATGAATTCACTAGTTGGTCAGTTGGGCTCCTTTAAATTGAAGGAACAAGTCAGTTCCCAAGTACAGCCAGATTCTGCACTCTGCCACTGACTCTAACCAAAGCAGCTTGAAGTCTACTAGGAGTTTGTTTGTTTAAATGTTATGTGGGATTGGTGGTGTATGCATGTGTGTACATGTGTGTGGATGCACATACCCAGTGCTCATGCATGCAAAGCAAAGGACAGAGGAGAATATTAGTGTCTGCCTCTATTGCCCTCTGCCTTATTCCCTTTAGACAGGGTCTCCCACTGAACCTGAAGCTCTCCTTTTCAGCTGGACTGGCTGACCAGTGAGTTTCTGGGGTTGGCCTACCTCCACCCTTCTATAATGATGCTATAGTTATGAATAATCATGACAGCTTTTTTACATGGGTCCTGGGGATTCGAACTAAGGTCCTCATGCTCTGGATCTTATCTACCAGGGAAGTAGAAAAAGACAAGATCTCCTGAGTAAATTGCTAGCGTGGGGATCACAGGAGGGGATAGAAGGGAAAGGAAAGGAAAGGAAGGGCGGAGAAAATGTATACCTCAGTAAAAACAATAAAAAATAAAATAAAGATCCTCATACCACAAGTGTTCTTACTCATTGCACCATCTCCCTGGCTCCCTACTGGGTTTGTACACCAGTCTCAGTTTGAATATTTAGAAGACAGAACTATCTTCAACCACTGAGAGAGACAGTGATGAGAAAAATTTCATAAATGCAAAAGTACTTAGAATGTTCCCTTTGTTAGGCTCCATCTCTAAAGGCCTGCACATACCGCACAGTGATTAAGAACAAGCACTTCTTCAACATCCTCATGATGAGCACATGCCCCGAAGTCAGATAGCATTACCAGTGACTGGAGACAATATGCCGAATGGACTGTTACATACTTGATATAGGCAAAATGCCATCGTCTTCCAGTGGATGATTTATGCTGGCAAGGCCTCCACTGTTTGTCACTTTGGGGGACTGTGGGAGACTCCTGCTTGGGTGGAGGGTGTACTGTGTAAGCTTCAAGACCCTCAAGTGGCAAATACTAGCCCAAGATTTCAGAAGAGAAGCAGTTTCAAATTCCAGCTGAAGGCCTTCCTCAATGTGTGACATCAGGTCAGCAGCCTCGCCTTTCTGAACCTCATTATCCTAACCTATAAGGGGGGTACACAAACGCTTCATCAACCAGTCCCCCCCACACACACACACACAATGGTCAAACACTGTTTAAATATTTCATTGATGCTGCTTCTCTCTTCCCTACCTTCCAACAATCATGCTGTAGGGTTCTCTCCCAGCACTGGGGTGATTTTCTAACTGTGATGGGCATGTCATATCGAGAAGATAGCATCACTCAACTGTGAGTCCCAGACAATGACAGTCCTGAATGTGGTGCCTGGAGCAGATGGGACATGATGGGATTGGTGGGCCAAGGAAAGGCTGCTGGGAAAGGGAAACTCATTCTTTTTGTAGGGTGTGGCCACTGGTAGATTTCCCAGGCTTCATTGTGGAGTCACACAACCACATACAGATGGATAGCACTGATGGATTTAGTGGGTAACAAGGAAAAAGAAGATGACATGAAGTTGGGAGGCAGATATGTTCTGGAGGACATGGAGGGAACTGAAAGGGAAATGATAGTGGACATGATCATATTTCATTGTATAAATTATGAAATTTTCAAGAATAAAGAAAACAATCTTTTTAGTTACTGTGATGTCTGTCAAATGGGCACATTCAATATGAGTGCGCAAGATTAATCCACGTATATGTAAAGACCTATACAGGGACATCTGAGCTGGCTAGGGACATCACTCCAGGGAGGTGGAGGACTAGGAACAGAGTAAACAATAGCCTTTGTTATTGCCAAACTTGGAACTCCACATGGAAAACAACACAAATTTACAAAACAGGGGCTGTTTGTTAGCAAAGAAACTGTAGCTAACACACTTGAGGCTCAGGCACTCCTCACTGTTATCAACATGACTTCAAAGCACAAGTTCACGGTAAAAATACTGGCTAATTCCTTGTTTGTTTATTCATTTGTTTTTTAACATTTTTCTATGTGTGCTCATGGTATACATGTGTATACATGTGATGTGTAGGTACATGTGCACATGTGTGCATGGCCATGTGGAAGCCCAAGGTTAATGCTGGGAAACATCCTGGATCACCCTTCCACCTTAGTCACTGAGGCAGGGTCTCTTAATCAAACCAAGAGCTCACAGACATGGCTAGTCTTGTTAGTCAGCTTCTGGGGCTGATATTGCAGGTGGGCCACCACACCTAGCTGACAATTTTTTGTAGGTAGGGAAACTGAAATACGAGAAGCACAAAGGACTTGTCCAGAGTCACAAAGCTAGTAAGTCACAAAGATGGGACTCTAACCCAGACTACCAGATTTAACATTGCTGTGCCCACAGAGCTTCTCATTGCTGGTCTCCTATGTGCCTATGTGACCACCTCACCTCAAACAGCAGCAGGAAACACAAGGGTCCTCCGTAGAGCACTGGTACTGCTCTTGCCGTTAGAGGAGGGGCAGATGCGTAAGAAACTACAATTACCCACTGAGTTGCTTGGCTTCTTCTCATTGTTTATCTCACAATTAGAACAAGAGAACCAGCTCCTTTGAACACTGGGAGGGTTCCCAGTGCGACTGTCCTGGACAGCACAGCACAGAGGCTAGGCTACAGGGGAGGTGGTGCCTAGTCTCCCCTGCCTCCTCCTGTCCTTTGAATTAGCATGCTGGAATTACTGAAGCAAAAGCCCGGCTAATCTCCCGGCTGGCGTGACTGTCATTATCATGCCGCGCACACATGCATATTCAGCCAGATTTAAGGGAAGAAGTAAGCCTCCCTCATGGCGCTGCTGATAAACAACCCCCCCAATCCCTCTTTTTCCCTGTGCTCAGCCCAAGAACATTTAGAGACCTTGTCATACTTAAAAGTGATTTGCCCATAAGTCTTTTATATGTTAATAACCTTGTACACTGAATATTTCATACTGGAGATGATGATTTGATTGGTCTCCCCATGACTCCCAGCACAATAGAAATGGCTTCAGCTTTCTCCAGTGCCTCTGGACACCAACTTCACATTCAAGCTCACCTGGCTGGTTATGCCATACAGTACACTTATTTCCAAACAAAACATTTTAATTCCTCTTTGGGAGAGAGATTGGCGGTGGGCAGTGCTGGAAAAGGATAAAGAGGTGAAAAGGAGGAGAGAGGGGAAGATTTTTCTGACCCAGAGACAAGGCGCTGGTTGCCCACTTTTCTCCAGCTAGTGCAAGGCTGACTTACTGGTCCTTTCTTTGCTCACAAGTTGGCTAGACGTGTCTGGGTGTGTCTCCATCCTGGGAACACACTGACAAGGGTTAGTAGAGAAGGGCTGGGAAGAGAGCTAGCACCCCGGGTGGGCATCCATCTAGATCTCAACCTTCCTAGTGCTGCAACCCTTGAATACAGTGTCTCATGTGGTGACTCCCAATCATAACATTGCATCATTGCTACTTCATAACTGTAATTTTGCTAATGTTATGACTCATAATGTAAATATCTGATATGTAGGATATCTAATATGCAACCCCCGTGAAAGGGCTGTTTGACCCAAAAAGGAGTCGAGACCCACAAGTTGAGAACCTCTGATATTGATGCTCCTGAGAAATCACTCTGGCAATTCTTAAGCATGTCTTGGCTTAGGTTTGCAATTTTAAAGTCCAAGCTATTCTAGAGGGAAGAAAAGCCAGTATATTTCAAGTCCTTCTGTGTCCCAAGCATTGTACTCCAATTCAAATATATTATTAACTTCAAAAATAAAAATTGTTAGGCTTCGGGTACAAGTCTATAATCCCAAGCACCTTCCCTTTCTCTGCAATGGTGGCTTACTAAATACTGAATTTTTTTGTTGTCAGTTGGGAGAGCCGTAGAGAAGGGAGGGATAAGTTTTAAATCAGCATAGCATTAAACTTTCAAGAGGCTCAAGGATTCAATGGTTCCACTACACAGCCCAAGAATAGAAGAAACCAACCCTTGCCAAAATATCCAGAAAAGGCTAGCTGTCTGCAGCCTATGGAGCACTGAACACAGGGAAACACTTAGAACAGGCGACTAGGCTAGGACTCCGGTATACTGTAAATGCTGATATTCCCAGAGCAGCGGAAGAAATGCCTACGCAAACCTTAGTCTTACTTCTATTTTTATGTCCATTAAGAGTATGTAGCTTTGGTCAGGTGGTGGTGGCACATACCTTTAAACCCAGCACTCAGGAGGCAGAAGTAAGTGGATATCTGTGAGTTCGAAGCCAGCCTCGTCTACAGAGTGAGTTCCACAACAGACTACAAAGCTACACAGAGAAACCCTGAATTGGAAAAAACAAAAACAAACAAACAAACGAAAAGAGTATGCAGCTTTAAGGAGGCATTTAGGATTTCTTTCTTCCTTCCTTCCTTCCTTCCTTTCTCTTTTTTTTTTTCTGAGACAGGGTTTCTCTTCGTACCTTTGGCTGTCCTAGAACTCACTCTGTAGACCAAGTTGGACATGTGGGATTTCTTAAGACAATGAGAAAAAAATCTTAAGGACCTAGAAAATTAAGCAGAAGAGATAAAAGGCAGAGAGAATGGCCCTTTTTTAGATTCCCATGAGGGTACCTGGCAGTTTGTCTCCCCTGTGGGCTAAGGGTCTGGTGCACAGAAAGGTTAGTTCTCTTACTACACCGAAATCTTCAGTTGCCAACACAGGCAAGCGCTGGAGGCCACCATATTGGTATTTGTGTTGTGTCTTGTGTTTCCATGGAGCTACCTGCTGCCACTCAGGTAGACAGTGTCCATCCAGGCAGGGACTGAGGGCCCTTTAAGATGCTCACCAGTGGGTGGGCCTTGGACTTCTAACAGGGCAGGGCACCATGCCCTCTTTCAAGGAAGAAGGGGGAGGGAGGAGGGGTGGGGGGTAGTGGGAGGGGACCGGGAGAAGGGGAAGAAAGGAAAAAAAATTTTATTTCTTTAATTATGTTCTTGAATGGAAAAAATAAAACAAAACAATGTATGGAAAAATAAATAAAAAAAAAGATGCTCACCAGTCCCCTAATAATGCCTCTGGATCCAGGCATTCTCCAGGACTTCTTATTGATAAACAGATGTGCCTTTGATCTGAAACATCATTATCATGCCATAGAATTCAGTCTCTATTCCATGCCACACTGATTTCTTAATCTCCCACGTTGCTACTTTATCTAGATTTATAGAAAGGCATCAACACAGGCCTTTTTCTCTACATTCTGAAGGCACAAAAAGCACCCTCTAGGTCAATGGCAAAACAGCCAACTGTATGAACAATAACTGCCAGCCTTGTGAAGTCACTGCTACCTAACAGCATGTGCAGTTGCTTCTCACAGCAGCACTGAGGTGGGCGTTGCTGACCAAGAGGAAAGGAGAAGACAAAAGAATCAAGGATGCCCTAGGTCCTCAGTCCATAGTCTCTGATGCCATGACACTGTCTTAGTCCATTTAGGATGCTGTAACAAACTGCCACAGACTGGGTGGCTTATAACACTGAAGTTTGGTTCTTAGTTCTGAAGAGTAAAAGTTCAAAGTCAGGAGGACATTCAGTAGGTTCCTGGTGAGAGCCCTCTTCTAGGCTATGACAGCCTCTCAGTGTAGTGTCACATGGCTCCAGTGACTGAACACTCTCTGGACTCCTTTCCTAAGGGCACAGACTTCACTGATGTGGGTTCTACCCTCAGGTTATGTGGTAGTTTGAATGAAAATGGCCCCCATAGGCTCATAGGAACTTGTTGGAGTAGGTGTGGCCTTGTTTTGGAAGAAGTGTGTCACTGGGGGTGTGCTTTGAGGTTTCAGATGCTCAAGCCAGGCCCAGTGTTACTCTCTTCCTATTGCCTGAGGATCTGAATGTACTAATTCTCCAGCAACAAGTCTGCCCAAGTGCTGCCATGCTTCCCGCCCCATGGTCATGTTGTCTCTTCACAGCAAAAGAAACCCTAACTAAAACAGGTTCTAATCACCTTTCAAGAGCATCACACGTTAACACCTGGGTGGGGAGCTATTCAGCCAATGAGCATTCAGTGCATAGCAGGTACCACAAGGACTTCCATCACATATACCTCTGCCATAAATGAGAACTCTAACCAGCCCACGTGACCTTGGGCCAGCCACTTAAAATCTCCCAGCCTTAGTCTCCCCAGCATCAAGTGGTTCTAAGAGCTCACCTCAGGGAAGCTTTGAGAACGAAATGAGTATTAGGTACTCAGCACAAGGCCTCCAATAGAAAGCCTCAAGTGGCTGCTCTCGCTGGAGCTATTAACTCTGGTTATATCTTCACATTTGTGTGTTTGACACTGGGCTCTCAGTGTTAGGTTCTTGGCCATGTACCCCCTAGATATTTTTTTATGCCTTTTCCATTAATTTTATTTAGTCCAAGTGATCTTGATTAAGAAAGCTGTCAGATTCTTCCTTTTTAATCTGTGTACATGCTCTTTGCGTGTGCATGTGTATACACATGTATGTGTGCTGCATGTGCACGTGGAGGTTTGGGGTCCACATTGGTAGTGTTCTTACATTCAGGGGTTTTTGTTATTGTTGTTGTTGTTCTTTGAGACAGGATCTGTCTGTGTAGTCCTGGCTGTCCTAGAATTTGCTATGTAGAGCAGACTGCCCTAGAACATAGAAATCTCCCAACTTCTGCCTCCCAAGTGCTGGGATTAAAGGCATGTGACATCATGCCTGGCTTCTTCTTACTTTCTGAGTCTCTTGCTGAATCTGGAACTTACTGATTGAGCTACAATGGCTGGCCAGCGAGCACTATCACCCATCTTGTCCAGCTCCCCAGTGCTATGATTTTGGGTTCATCCTACCACATCTAGCTTTTTAAACTGTGCCCTGGGTCTTCAGGCCCTGACGCTTGTGAGGCAAGCACTGACTGAGCCATCTCTCCAATTCCCAGAGTCTGCGTTTCAGCTTCTCTAATCTTCAGAAGCCCATTTCCCACTCCTGTCCATCCTCCAGACCAGGACCTTCCATCTCTCCCCTCTTCCAAGATCTCTGAGCACCATGGAAGGGCGGGGCAGAAATACAGAAATACTGGGAACAGCTTGAACCAAGAAAATGGCAGCAGCACCATCCAGAGATTCTTCCTGTGGCAACCAAAGCTGTGGAGTTGGAAGCAGAGATATCATACAAGCTGCAATACCCCTGGCCTTCAGGGATCTACAGGTTCAGGAAAAAAGAAAAAAAAAAAAACCAACTTTTCTGTCAATCTAGCCTCTACTTGATTCTTTATGACCACCAAGAAGGCTACAGGTTTCCTCTTCACTACAGTGTGACATTACCCTTACAGTCCACCACAATACAGTCACTAACAACCCCTAGTTCCTTCATAATCATACCTCCAGTTCAGCAGCAAGGGCCCCACCAAGATTAGACAGCTGTGAGCTAAGGCAGAAGCTTGTGACCCACCCCCACCCAAGGCCTAATTTCTGCCAGTGCCCTCTTAAAGACAACAATAAAACTGCACCTGGGCTCAGCGATAGGGGAACAACGTGGCTATTCCATTGCTGTGGACAGCTTCTCGCTGAACAGCAAACTCAGCTGCTTCGTTTATTCTTTAATCACGGCACATGGAAAGATCCCATACCAAAGTCCCACACCACACACCTTCCAGATGCCTTCTGAGGCAGGGGAGAGTTACTTTCTGCAGGTGTTGTGGTGTTTCCTCCTGTTTACTGTCCTATCAGCCTGTAGCAGGCGGGTCAAATGAGCAGCAGGCTCATGTTTTCAACATGGAGCGTCTGAGGCCAAAGTAAATGGATGGGCCTGTGACAGTGGGCACAGAGTCAGATTTCACATGCGGTCCATCAGCTCCAGAGCCTGTACACCTCCTTCACATTCTTACTGAAGTGCCTTGAAAGCCATGTTCTGGCTCTGGGCTTCCCTAATACCTGGCCCCAGAGGCATCCTAGGTACAACTCAATCTCCCATGCTCTTCTCTCACTTCCCTGACTCCATGCTCCCTCTCCGTTGATCCCACTTCTTTATCGAAAAGGATTCCCAGTGTCACTGTCTTTTGGGGGCTCTGTTAAGGGGGCTTCCTCAGAGACCAAATATTGTCCGAAACCATTTTATAAAAACGGCTTGTTTTTCTCTCTCATCTTCAAACAACCCAGCTGAAAGCTACATAAAACCTGCCCTGCTTAGGGCTTCTGAGAGACGGCTAGGGTTTGCATGTGGTAAATCAAATTCAGAGTTACTCAGGGAGTCATCACCCAAGTACATAATGAAGACGATCCATCAGTACCACAGCCATGCCTACCCAGGGAGATGGCATGTCAGGAGTTGGGGAGAGGTGGGGGGGGAAGACCAGGAATTAAATGAGGAAGCAGATGATATTTAATTATATAAATATTTGCAGGAATGCTCTAAGGGACGGAGTTATTGGCTTTCTGGGCAGCCCCTCATTGAACCAGGCAGCAAAGATTTATACCACAAGTTCATGGTTTCATTAGAATTCATCCTGCCTGGGCTTAGAACATGAGTTTCTGGAAGCTGGGTAACACTGTGTGTTGATAAGTGATGCTGTAACAGTATCTTTAAAAGAGATGGCGGATAGTGCTCTCTTTTTCATCTGATATTTACATTTTATTAGTGTTATTATTTGGCATAATTATGTGCAGAGAATTAGCAATGTTAATTAATGCTGCACAAATAGAGTCCTAATTACTTCCATTTGCTCCAGAACCTAAATGAATTTATAAATTTATTTATTTGGAATTCAAGTGACTTTTTAGAGTTACCTTTTATTTTAATCAAATCTATTTGCCTATCCTCTCCTAATTGGCCTATACCTGCAGAGAAAAGGAGAAAGTCCAAAGAAACTCAGATGAAAAAGCTTGCTACAACACTACCTAGAATTCAAGCTAAATAGGACCCCCTGCCTCACTCATGCAAGGGAAGGATGAGGTCACTTTACGGGTAACCTACTGGTTCCATTGAGCCGTGCTTCTAATCACTTGTTGGTCTTTTTCTTATAATATTTTTAGCCCACTTCCACCATAACAGAGCTGTGGCCCAGGGAGAATTTCAAATAAACTTCTTTCCCACCTTCAATTGACAAAATGTGAGCAACGAGAAGAAGAAAAGCATTTGATTCCAGCACCCTGCTAAGAATAAGACTGCCGACTTTTCTAAGAGCTTTAAAAGACTTGGAGTTCTAAAGGCGAAAAATAAGAGAAACTTCATGAACATTTTCTCTCAAAGTTTAAAGTGAAAAGTCCATTAGGAAGTAATACCCCAGAAGGTAAGGCTGCCCACCTTCACCGCTTCTCCTCAGTACAGCACTGGAAGTCGTAGCCAGGGCAATTAGGCAAAAGAAAGAAAGAAAGAACATTCAAATATGTGTCAATCTGTTCCTGCTTGCAGATGACATGAGATACATTATATATAGACGGAACATTCTACAAAATATGTTTAAAAAGGAATTCAGCAAAGTTATAAGATATAAAATTAACATATAAAATCATTTTGAAAGAAAACGTCTGAAAAACTCAAATAACTCCATTTATAATATGTACAAAATCTAAAACACTAAAACAATAAACTTGAAAAAGGAAGTTGACAACCTCTCTAATTGAAACAATAAACATTAGTGAAAGAAATTAATCAATGAACAAGCTACAAATCCATGGACAGTTATACCATGTTCATGGACTAACAGAATTAATATTGTGAAAATACCAACAATCGATATTCTTAAAATAACACAAAACAACCTATATATTCAGTGCAATTCACATCAAAATACCAATTAATATACTTTACACAGAGAAAAATAATCTCAAAATTCATATGGACCCACAAAAGACCAAAGAGACCTTAAACAAAAAGAATAAAGCTGGAGGCATCACATCAACTGACCTCAAAATATACTGCAGCTATAGTGACCAACAGAACAGAATAGTGGCACAAACACAGAACAGACAGCCTGGAAGCAGGCCCACTCACTGATACCCAACTGTTTTTGTTGTTCTGTTTGTTTGTTTTGTTTTGTTTTTAATAGAAGCAATAAGAATTCATATTGAAGAAAAGAAAGTCTCTTCAATAATTGGTCCAAGAAAAATCAGACATCCTAAGTAGGAGAAACTCAATCCTATTTTCATTCACCATATGATGACTTACATGCAAACCATGAAATGAGAGAGAGAGGGAGAGAGAGAGAGAGAAGCTTCATAATGTTAACTAGACAAGGATTTTTTTCTTTAGCAAAGAACTCAAAGATACAGATAACAAGAGCAAAAATAGAAAAATGGGCTTAAATGTTTTGGCCCAACAAAAGAGGAAAGGGAAATTATTAACTGAACAAAGAAACTACAGATGAGGAAAACACTGGAAAGCACATATCTGTGAGGGTTAATATCCAAAACATAGGATTTGAAACAGCTCAACAATAAGTAAAGTTTTAATAATGACTTAAAAATGAACAAACCACCATGTTTTAATTACTGTTGTATCCTTGTGGCCAAAGAATGTAGGTAAAGGAAGACTCGTTTTGACTCAGACGTTTTCAGAAAGTTTCCATCCATCATGGCAAGGACGTCACCATGGGCAGCTCAGTTCACATTTGCAAGAACCAGAGACTGTTCATATCTCAATAGATATATATACACACATACATATACATCATGGCAGAAAACAGGATTGGCATAGTCTTTGATGCCCACTGTCCATTGACCACAGCCTACTTCTTACCAGCTAGGCTTTAGCTCCTTATAAAGGTTTCACAGCTTCCCAAAATAGCATTTCCATATTGGGACCCAGGATTAAAACCACATGAGGGACTTTTCAGATTCAAGCCATAACAAAGCTGAGTATACATTTCTCAAGAGAGAACATACAAAATGGCCAATGGGTACTGTCTTAGTTAGGGCTTCTGTGCTGTGAAGAGAGACCATGACCACAACAACTCTTATAAAGGTCAAATAATGCCCAGTAAAGACGTCCAGTAAAGTCCATACCACAACCTACATACTACTGTATGCAATCTGCCACCATTTCTCCCCCACCCAATTCCCTAAGCCTACTCTCAGAACTCAGCCTATGACTCTACCCTTAGGCCACCATTGTCCTAGAATCTAACATGATATACATCTTCATGTCCACAGGCTGGGACTGCACAGTCCCATTCAGCCGAATTAAAATCCACGATGGCAGAATATTTTATCTCTGGTTTCTAACAGCACCTGGAACTCAGTGTATGTGTCAATGAACAGTTCTTGGTGAATGAATAGTTTTGATAAATGCTGTATTACCTACACCCCCCTCTCTGTTTCTCTCTCACATGCACAATCACATATGCACACACATACTTCCTTTACTTTTATCACACTATCCAAAAGCAATATTAAGATGTCGCGGCCGCCTCGACCAGCAAGGAAGACGCAACACCGAACTCTTCTTTCTGCAGTTTATTCAGGAACCTTGAACAATCTTCTGACTCTCTCTCACTCACTCTCTCTCTCTCTCTCTCTCTCTCTCTCTCTCTCTCTCTCTCTCTCTCTCTCTCCCCCCGTGGCAGCCCGCCTGCAGCTTAAGTAGCCTCTCGGCACGCCACGTGGGCACTGCAGATAGGTCCAGGTACGCGGAAGCAAGCCAGATCTTTAGCCTTAGCCAAATATGGAGTTGTTTACCACAGAGAGCACTCGCCACCGGGAAGGCGGAGGGCGGAAGCCGGCGCCTTCTTTAAGGCGAGACTGCACGCAGCTCTCTACATTAAGACATCACAAACTTGTATCCTAAACACTTTGCACACATATCTCAAAAACAAAGACCACCTGTCCCACCACACCTGTAGGTGGCTGACCATTCAATACCTAGTATACCTATCAGCAGGCAGACTCCCCAGCTGTCTCAAAATGCTCTTTATCCATCCGTATTTGGCCGCCTATTTTCTCACTTGCTACACTTGGCTGTTATTCCTGCTGGGAGTCCCCAGTTGTCACACTTCTCTGTATGTCGCATCACTCCTGGATGGCACCCAGGCCAGCTGCCCTGTGGAGCTATGTGCCTCCCACCCTGCCACATCCCAACTCCATGGTGAGGGAAGCCATGCTTGACCACTGGGCTAAGGCTGCAGCCAACCTCTCTACTTCCTGTCAGGAACCCGAGAACAGGAGCATATTCTGCCCTTATCCTCATTGGCTTCTGACTCAATCACCCTGGGATTCGCAGGGAGCCAGTGACTGAGTGCTACTCACAGTGTGATGGCTGGATACCCAGAACACTTCTGCACTGACTAACCTGACATGCCTCTGCAGCGTGCTTCTCCAACCTCCCCCCCAGTCCCTGGCTCTCATCACTTAGGGTCCACATTGCAGTTTTTAATTTGCTTGATCATGACTGTTCATTCTGAATCTCAGATTCCCCCCCACACACACACCTCATCTCGTCAATACTTCTTTTCAGTGGAAAATGCAATCAAGAACAAGATGTGGCACTGGAGATGTTCAGAATTCCAACAAGGGCATTGTGACTTCTAGACTCTTCTCATTGACACAGCCAGGAGTTGAGTGTGTGTGTGTGTGTGTGTGTGTGTGTGTGTGTGTGTGTGTGTGTGTGTATGTGTGTGTGTGTGTCTACAAGAGTACGCGTATGCCAAGATGCATGTGTGGAAGTCAGGGGACAGTTTCAATTGTGGGTCTTGACCTTCTACCTTGTCTAAGGACAGGCTCTCCCTTGTTGCTCACTGCTGCTTACACCACCTGACCCTCAGGCTCCCAGGGAGTCTTCTGCTTCTGCCCGTCTTCTCATAGGAGCACCAGGATTACAGAGACACTCCATCCCATGCACTTCATGTAAACTCTTAGGCTTAGGATTCTAACTCAGTGCTCATACTTGCACAGCAAGTGCTTTACCCATTGAGCCCTCACCACACCCCGTGCATGTTTTGGATTTGAGTTTACATTGATATTTTCCATTCAGATTCAGTACTATGAAACCCA
This sequence comes from Ondatra zibethicus, assembly GCA_004026605.1. Taxonomy (NCBI): domain Eukaryota; kingdom Metazoa; phylum Chordata; class Mammalia; order Rodentia; family Cricetidae; genus Ondatra; species Ondatra zibethicus. The sequence continues at coordinate 117,286 of PVIU01003321.1, read as the reverse complement.
CCCTCAAACACACACACACACCTGTGTGAAAATCCTCACACACACAAATTGGTTTCAGCATTTCACCATCAACAGCCCCACTAACACAACACTGATATTTAAAATGTCAGTGTTCCACTGAAAGGTCTCTTGACATTAGACTATCTGCAGTGTGGGGACCTTTGTTTTAATATAACCTTCTCTAAACAAGAAGAAAGGAGCTCAAAGGTCCCCACTACAAAGAAAGAGTAACTCTTTGGGAAGACACAAAAGACCTTATTTGACTGTTACACATTGCATATGTACCGATTTAGCACTCCATATAGATATGTACAATTTTTAAAACTCTAACCCACTCAAAAAATCTCCTTAGCAATTAAAAGATTTTTTTAATTAATTCTGCTAACCTTATTCTCTTAAAATATGAATATAACACCAATCTGTGTGTACTTATAAGAATGGCCCTTGTTAACATTCACCTTCATGTTCAATTTTCCTGTACCTGTCGTATTTAAACAGGTGATGGGAAGCTTTTGAATCAACATTAAAGAGCAAGTAGACTAGGATACTGATTTCCATAGAAACAATGGATCACTATTTCCAAGAAAAAGTAAAATCTTTTTTAGTACATACATAATTTTCTTCAAATGATCTTCTAACAGTTAATGTGTGACTGAGTCTTTAACATCAGTCTATAAGCTGCTTCTTGAAAACACAAGCATATTATTCCCATAAAATCCAAACAGAGCCTCAAAGCCAGCATCCCATGAAAGCTTGCATCCTGATTTGAGGCACCTCTGACGAGGGAACGCTGTAACTGAGCAGTCACAGCGACTGTGGCCTTAGTGAGAAGCACAGTGATCTGGGTCAGCCGCTTCAGCCAAGTTCTCAGACACTCTACCAAAACAGATTTAATTGGCAAGTGCTTTTGACCAAGTCTCATCCTTAAGGTCAGACCTCACCTGTCTCTGCACTTTGTGGCCAATCCATGAAGGGTTGAGGATCCTGGACCATTAGTTCCTATTTCTTATTGCTATCTATGATGCAGACTGAGCACATGTCTGCAGTGGTTTGGATTTAAACTTTGAGGGACACTCCATTTTACCAATGATAGGGTATTAATAATGTTGTCAAATGCTCCACATGTTAGATGTCAATAACTGATGTCAGAATCAGGCACTTTAGAACCTTGATCCTAAAGAAGTTGAAAATGAAGACGTAAAATTCAAAACTAACCTCATGATCTCTTTGCAGAATGCTGCCCAGTTTTGTTATGGTGACATACCCTTCGGGGTGAGAAGAGAACCTAGAAGATCAACAATGAGTGTCATGTGTTTAAATGGTGGACAGTCTCCAACAGGGAACTGACATCCTTAACATCCACCAAGAAACAAGAAACCCAGTAGAACTCCGCCACTCCCTCCATTCGCCATGGTCAACTTTAAATAGGGAAAGAGACAAGGAGATGAAAACAGTACATAGAATTGTCATGGCTAGAACATGAAATCTCCCTCAAAAGGCTCATGTATTTGACAGCTGGTAGTGTTGGTTTGAAAGGTTCTTAAACCTTTAGGAGGTGAGGCCTACTTGGTAGACATCAGCTACCAGAAACAGATCCCACCTAAGCTATGTGCTTCCTGATCTACCAAGATGTAGGAAGGCACCGTCTCCTGCTCCTGCCACTGTGGATAATGCTACCCCAGCCACCGTGCCTTTCCCACCATGCTGAACTGTTTCCCTGAAACTGTGATTCAAACTCTTCTTCCTTGAGTTGTTCCATCAAGCATTTTGTCACGGTGACAAGAACAGTCAGTCACACCAGTGTGGTGAGGGTTGTTCCCAGCATCAAAGACGGCACAGAGTTGAGGGGTGGCCTGCTGCCATGATAGAGTCTTATCCCTCAGGAACCAGAAACCAAATAACCTCTTCCATTTGTACGTTGCCTTGGTCATGGTCTGTTATCATAGCAGAAAGGTTGCTAATACACTGACTACCATCCCACCATATGGACATCTTGTTTATCCACTCATCCATCAACAGACGCTAGGTTAGATGCCCCTTTTTGGTGACTATGAATAATGCTGTTATGTGTGGGAGTGGGGAATTGTAACAACCTCCTTCACCAGGCACAGCACTGTCTCTCCTTGATACAATTTTAGAGGTATTCCTTTATTAGACAGGTTGCTCAGATAATTTGTTTTAATGAAAAGAAATATTTGTTGTGCTGAATTCCCAGTCTACCCACTATTCTGTCACTGACTGTAGGAATTCAGGCTCAGCTTTGTCTGCTTGGGTCATTAGAACCTCATGACTCAGACCAGCGCCTCATCCTCCTGTCAAGGAGGTGGAAACTAGGCAAAAAGAAATTGACACATGTAAATTCTCGGTCTGAGTCATGAAGACAAACCCCAATGGTGATTTCACATTTGTTATATTTAGACTTTGATGGCTCAATTCAGTTTTATTTTGCTTTATCCTACTTATATATGCACACACGTACATGTGTCTCTGTGTTGTTTTACGTGCACACATATACATATATTTATACATAAAAAGTCTACTTTCTATGATTTTCAAGCTGAAGTCAAATTCTCTGATCTTCCAGGAGGATTTTCTTGCTCATTGTATACACACACAAAATGTCTAATACCAATCTAATGAAGTGGGCTGAGCTTCCAAGGGAAGACTAATTAAAACCAAGGACAGTTTTATATGCATCCTCAGTTCTATTTTAAATAAAATCTCATCTCACAGCAAATTGGCCATCAAGAATCAAGGAAGCAAAGGTCATCTGATGGAGCACAGATGGTGGAAGGTTTACATGACTGTGTCCTTTACGTATATAGCAAGACATGGCCTTCTCACAAGTCTCATGCAGAAAATGAAACGTAAGACTGAGGGGTTCCTTTCCTTGGCCTAACTATCATTGTGAGTCTGTGCCCATCTTAAATTCTAGCCAAACTGGTGCCCTGACCCAACCCAAGCACACTGGAGCTTCTCCATGCCAATCTCTTCCTGCTACATCCTTCCAGCTAACTAAGTTTCCTCCAAACCTTGACATTCCATGTGTAGACAGGATTCCTTCATCCCCTGCTTCCTCGTCATGGCTCCCAGCTGAAGCCAAGGTTTTATTAGGAATTATCAGCATGACTTATCCTTCTCACCCTCTACACACACACACACACACACACACACACACACACACATTCCTACATGTATATATGAACTAAAGAATGGTATGGACTCCATCAAACCTCTAGCACCAGTCATGGCATGCTCATATAACAGATTATCTGGACTTTCAACCTGACTTGAACCATTTGGCAGGATGTCAAATCATGCAGCCACGGGAGTCTGTTCATGCCACACTGTCCCTATATTCATTGTAAGAAACCATGTTGTCTGCCTTGGGCTCAAGAGGCAGCTGGAAGAGTACCAGACAGGGATACAGCTAACAAGGCCAGAAAAAAAAAAGAGAGCTGCATGTTTAAACCTTGTGCACATTTCATGTAGTGACTTCCAAAAAGGGGTGAGAATATGCCGCTCTTCTGAGAGAAGTCAAATTACCAAGTCAGACAGAAAAACAAACTCACAGATATCTGTCAATCAAATCAGGCCATAATTGCTATGTGAGCCTGTTTTATTATTATTATTGTTTGTATCTGGAGATTTGGGGTCATATATTAACACATTAATTGAAATTTTGGTCATAATTATCATGTATTAAGCTGTTGATTACATGGTTGCATTTTGAAATTTTTAATTGGTTTGTTTCAATTGATAAAAGGTAATTTGTTTGGGGATGATGCTTCAAGTTATGTATTTAATTATCATTGAATAGATAATTAATATAGAGGAGCAATAGTAAACAATGGCTATGGTAATTATCAGGGAAGTACACGTATTTGTGCAAATGGGACAGATGAATTTTCTCTCTCAAGTTGCTTTGGTCTTGTTCTGTGCCACAGTGCTGGTCCACAGACTTCACAGACCTAATTAGTGACATCTCTGTCTCATCCACTTCCTCTGCTTTGAAAGGAGCTGCAAAGCTGTGAGGACAATGGGCATCCTAAAAGCTGCACTGTAGCTTTGTTTGCAGATTGCTCAGAGTGCTCCTGCATCTTTTGTCTATGCTCAGAATTTCCAGAGTACTTGATTGAATTTCGTATGTATGTCCGTATGTATGTATAAATTTTGTATGTATGTACATACATATGTATGTATGTATGTGAGTATGCATGCATACATATGTGTGATGTGCATATGTGGGCACCTGAGGAGGCCAAAGAGTCCATCACATATATTCCTCTGCCACTCCACCTTATTTTTGAGACAGGTTTCTTGCTGAACCTAGAGCTCACCACATTGGCCATTTGGCTGACCAACCCCCCAGGCTCCTCCTGCCCTCACCACACACCCAGCAACTACAGTTACAGAAATACACTGTCAAGCTTTGTTTACGTGGTGTTGAGAATCCATGATTACACAGTAAACACTTTACCCACGGAGCCATCTTACCAGCCCCTAAACAACAAGTTTTATTAATTTGTTCCTGAGTCCCCAACCTTACAGAGGAATCACAGTGCAAGGAGACTAACAGTTCCAATCAGGGTGTGTGCTGGATGGCTTTATGTCAACTTGGCAGAAGACAAAGTCATCTGAAAGGAGGGAACCTCAATTAAGAAAATGCCTCCATACGATCAGACTGTAGGCAAGCTGTAGGGATTTTTGTGGGAGGGCCCAGCCCATCATGGGTGGTGCCATCCTTGGGCCGGTGGTCCTGGCTTCTATAAGAAAACAGGATTAGCAAGCCATAAGGAGCAAGCCTTAAGCCACACCCTCCACGGCCTCTGCATCAGCTCCTGCCTCCAGGTTCCTGTCCTGTTTGAATTCCTGTCCTGACTTCCTTCATGATAGACTACGATGTGGAAGTGTAGCGAAGTAAACCCTTCCCTCCCCAACTTGCTTTGTGGCCATGATGTTTCATCACAGCATCAGAAACCCTAAGACAGGGTGCAATTGAATGCAGTGGAAACCATAGTTACCAAAGGGCTGAGCATCATCCATCTGCAAATCTCATGTAAAGCTGGCAGAACAGTTTTATCCTGTACCCAGCACTGAAAGAAGCTCCTGACCCCAAAGAAACAGCCATGAGCATTAAGGATCTGATTTTAATCACCTGCCTGTCTTTCCAAATCACTGTTTGGACCAAAGCCTGGAATCCCATCAGCATCCCCCAGTTGTAGCATCCAGGAAGGGAGACAGCCAGAGCCAGCAGGTGGCTGCAGTGACACAGTGGCTCTTGCACACTCCCATGGAGGAGACCAAGGGCTGAAGTGAAGCTCCCTTCCTGTCCCTGCTCTCTGACTGCATCTCCCCATATCACCTGCCTCATCCCTTGGCCTCCCTCTGTCAGAAAAGGGGTGGCCTGCTCCTCACAAGCAAACAGCACTCCCCCTGCTGCCTCCACAGGTAACCAGGACTCATTCCATCCATAGGATCAAAATAAAAGAAATGAGGCCACAGGACTAAATTCTGTTCGACTCATGTAAAGACTAGAGTAGGGTGGAAATGGCCAGAATCCAAAATGAGTTTTCAAAAGGCTGGGGGTGGAGGGACTCACAACTCTCTCTTAATTTGTGTGGAAAAGTCATTAGGCCTGGAGGATAATAGGATCATCTGAAAATCTAGAAGATAAAAGAAATATCTGGTTTCTTTAGTCTGATTCTAGAATTTATTTTAAAAATATTTCCAAAGATCTACAGAAATGTAAAAAATAATAATAAATTATTCTCTTTTTTACATGTATTTATCTTATGTGCACATGCACACCTGGGTGTAAGTATCTGTGTGTGCACATGCACATGTGGATGTCAGAAGACGACTTCAGGAAGTCAGTCCTCCACCATGTGGGTCCAAGACCAAACTCAGGTCATTAGGCGTGGCAACAAAGCATCTTTACCCACTGATCTATCTTGCCAGGCCACAAAGCCTATGCATATGGTTATCTTTTATGAAAACCTTCCCAAGGAAAAGCCAGTTTAACAGAAGGATGCATTGCTAGCCTTAAGCGACGGGAGCTGCTAAAGGCTATCTCATTCCGGTCTCACACAGTCCTGTGAGGAGGAGAGCAGGCAGGACCATCGCATGGTTGAAGTGGGAAACAGACTGTTTGCCTCTGGTGGGGTGGTACTAATCACAGCACTGCTGATGAAGCCTCTTCCCACAATACCAACAGGAATGAAACCAGAGTGACACCCCCTGCGGCAGTGTGCGCCAAACATCAGCCAGGCCATCCCAGGACTTCTCCCAACTGCTCTACTGTTCATATGCTCTAGAAATATGACAGGGCACATATCATAGTGACAAACTTGTACTCCATGTTGTAAAAAGGAGCCAGCAAATATAGGGTATTGCTAGTTGTGTGTGTGTGTGTGTGTGTGTAACACATTCACACATGGTTAGTGGTTTCTTTCTTCTTAGTTAACCAGCTCTCAACCCAGATGCCTCTGGAGCAGTGCAGGGTTGACCAGTAGTCAACCTGACTCAGTGTTTCAAGAAGTGCCTGAGCCCACACACACAGAATGAGGGAAGAGGGCAAGGGATGGTAACAAGGGAGCCTCAAACACAAGTCTCGGACACATGGCTGACAACTGAGCAGAGGGGTATGCCCAAGCTCCGGAATGATGGACTGGCTTGTCCCCACCTGTCCTAGTTAGGGTTTCTATTGCTGGGAAAGCACCATGACCAAAGCAATTTGGGAAGGGGAGGGTTTATTCAGCTTACAACTCTCAGGTCACACTCCATCTCTGAGGGAAGTCAGGGCAGAAACTGAAGCAGAGCAGGAACCTGGAGGCAGCAGCTGACACAAAGGCCATGGAGGGTGCTGCTTACTGGCTTGCTCCTCGTGGCTTGCTCAGCCTGCTTTCTCTTACCATCCAGAACCACCAACCAGGATGGCACCACCGACAGGAGATGGGGGCGCTCCCACCTCAATCATCAATTTAGAAACTGCCCTACAGACTTACCACAGGCCAATCTTACAGAGGTATTTTCTCAGTTGAGGTTCCCTCGTCCCATATCTGTCTAGGTTTGTATCAAGTTGACAAAAACCCACCAGCACACCACCCCCTGTCTAATCTGCTGCCTGCGGATGAGAAGCAAGGCAGAGTTTGAATATGTTAATCTTCTGCTTTCCCAGATTGCAGGCTCTCTAAATAAAGAGCAATTTTAAAGATTCAATTCCTGTCTCCGCTCCTTGGCATTTGCAAGTAGCAGAAAGCAAGATCAGGTATTCCAGTTACAAATGTTCAGCCTTCACTTCCCAAGAGAAGCCCTGACCACCACCATGGCTAGGGAGCTGGAGCTCTGTCCACAGACAAGGTGAGTACTTCGGTGAGGGCAGAGCATGGGGCAGAGTGTCCTGTAATGCTGTCTCCCTGACCTGATGCAGCCACTGCACCCCGCAGCTGTGGTTACCTGCACAAGACTGAGCAACATTCCAACAGAGAAGAGGGAGGGGCTCATGAGGCCCCACCCCCAGCTGAAGAGCTCTTGGCAGTCAAGCAGTTAATGTTTGCTGGGGAAGAGGAGTCTTCAGTGGTGTAGACACTGCTGCTGCCCATTCTCCAGGAAATGCCATCTCCAATCCATGCTCAGGCGCTCTACTTACTTAAAGTCAGTGGGTCATTTAAAAAAGAGGGAGAGGCTGGGGAGGACAAAGGGGTAATCATTGGGAAGGAGTCCAGAGAGAGTCTGAGGAAGACAAGAGAGGCTGGGGTGTTAATTTGATTTAAAAATGCATCATATATGCATGAAATTGCTATGGAATAAAGAAAAAGGGTGAATTTTATTAGGGGACCCACCTCACACTATTAATGAAGATCCAGCCCATCCCAGTGTTTCCGGAAATGGAGTCTTGACTGTAACACTTCTCTGAAAATGCTTGCCCTTTCTAGCCTGTGAGGGTGCGAGCAGCACTCTCAAGAAATGGTGAGTCCTGCCTGTTCGAACCTCAGCACTCAGCCCAACTAGGCTGAGGGCCACAGTCAGCCAGGATACCCGAGCCCATCACAAGCAGCCCATGGCAGTACCCCTTTGGAAGTCACCATAGAACTGATAAATTTACAAGGACCAAAATCAGGGGTTCTGGTATCCAGGGAGATATGTTTGTTCTTCCCAGCCCACCAAAGCCACTGCCCGTCCTTGGAGCTTTGCATAACAGCCCCGCACTGGGGACAGCCGTGGAGGTCAGGAGTCTGTGTGTGTTCTGAGTCATCAAAGTAAGTTCCCAGAAGGGGCAGAAAGATGGGGTCATGTTCATCTCTCTGGCACACACGGGCTTCCACACAAGTGAGCCTGGGCCAGGAGCAGCTGAGGTCAGCTCTCGACAGCCTGCCCTCTGCCACCCATTGCTCTGCACCATTTATTATTTGCAGTACAGAGCCAGGAATTGGGGAGCAGTAGCCAAGAGGGCCCCATGCCCTTTTTAGTATCTCTCTCTTCCTGCACCAGGTTTGGACTGTGGACCAACAGCATCCATCAGAGGGGAAGGTTGTGTTATTCTCGGTTTCGGTCACAGCAACACTAACCCACTCACTCGCTCACTCTTGGTCCACTCACTCAGAGGATTGTGATTTTGTTTCCTAAACAAATTAATATCCTAAATGGATTAAATAGATTGGGTCTCACTCTGTAGACTAGGCTGAACTCAAGCCTGCAGTCACCCGAATCCCAGCCTTCCTGAGAGCTGAGATTACAGGTAAGGCTGGTGGGCAGTTTTCAAAAGGCAATCTCCCCACACTGAGCCTCAACTTCAAACTTCTTTTGCTTTTTCAAGAGAAACACAGATCTTCCAACAAGAATGTCTAGGCTAAGAACCCCAGTGCCTGTGTGTGTCTTCCATCACTGCAGTCTAGAGGCTCTGGATGAAGATCCAAGCTCAGTCCAATCTCCTGAGGGCCTTTTGCAAAAAACCAAGCCCCCTCCCCGACAGTATGACTTAATGGGACTGCAGTGTGAGCTTCAAAAATAATAATAGCTTAATTGAGATATAACTCACTTTCATAGTACAACCCGGTGGTTTTAGGCTGTCCCCAGGTTGTACAATACAAGCACGTCATGTTCCACTTTAGAATGTCTTTATCACCCCCAGAGAAGCACCATCCTCTCAAGCAATGACTCCCCATTTCTCACAGGTCCCAGCCCCAGGCAGCCACTCGTCTACTTTCTGTCTCTAAGGACTTCCAGCTGGAGTCATTTAATTAACAGTTCTCCAGTGACTCAAAGGCATCTCTGTGTTGAGCAGCTCAGCAGCTCCCTGCTCATGCTCCTGGGCTATGCCTGGCCAGGGATGCCTGCCTTCTGCTCCCATGTGTGACATCTTCCTCATGCTCTGAGGTGCTCTCCCATTGTTCCCTCCTCCCATCAACTCCAGACTAGTGCTCCTCTCCCTCTACCTACTTCTCCCCCCGTTTCTACATAGCCAGTGGCAAACACCCCTAGCAAACGGTGGCCTCCATCTCCAGTTCCCCTGTCCTCCACTGCAGTTGGGCCATGCTGTCTCACGCACTCAGACTTGTTCTGTCTGAGTCCTTACCACACACTTCCTAGCAGCGGGCACCAGGTTCACCTAGCACCGCCACAGCACAGCACCTTGTGCACAGTAGGTGTTTAGCCTACATACGTCAAATAACTAATACCACGGTGACTATGAATTTTGTCTTTTGAGAGACAGTTTCCCATTGAAGAGCACCATTTTCTCTGCTACGGATTAATTCTCCACTTTTCCTTTAAAGATAATGAAGCACACGTGCGCACACAGAGAGATATGTGTGCATTTGTCAGGTGGTTGTTCTGTTTTGGAGATAAGGTCTTATGTAGTCTAGGCAGTGGGTGCTTGAACCCCCAATCCTCCTGCCTCTACCTCCAAGTGTTGGGATTACAGATGTGCAAGTCACATCTGACTGTGCATGGCTTTTGAACTTCCACAACTATGAGCAGGGACAGTTACAACACTACCCACAATTATTAATCTGCCACCATCTGAAACACCATTCCTTTGAACACTTCAGGAAGACCCCAAGCAAGGAATTATCTTTTTAATAAAAAAAAACTTTAAAAGTGAACAGACCCCAGGTTTGCCTCCTCAGAACAGATCAAGAGCCAGTATCCAAGAAGATGTGTGCCCTGCATTTGGTATGGACACTGTAGGAAGTAGAGGAAGCTCTGAGTGAATGGCTATTGTTGACATGAGCACAGCCATGTCAAAGACCTCAGTCCCATGGAAATGGCAAAGCTGTTCCCTGTATGAACCAGGCTTAGAGGGACGGCAGAGCTTTCTTCAGGGGTCTGAGTTTGAGGGAGGGACTACAAAAACTAGCAACTGCAGCTTCCTCCTCTGGACATCTACAGCCTGAGACTGCTGGCCTCCAGGGGCCCCCATTGGAATGTGTATGCCTCACCTGACCCCAGCTTTTCTGAGTCTGTGTCTGTCCTTACTTCATGACATTGCAGTCCCTAGTCAGGGTTCCAGGACAGAGATACATTTACAGGCAGCTCACACTTCAGCTAACACACAGGCGTGTTCCACAATCCAAACACTGCCTCAGAATGGAAGAAAGCTCCTGAAAATCATTCAGAGCCCCATCTAACCCGAGCCCTTCATCCCAACCATCATCACTGGATCTTCCCCAGCATAGAGATAGTCTTTCCACTTTCTATTGTTTATTTTAAACACAGAAATGCCAGTCTGGGTACAGAACAGGTGCCCCTGCCTAGAGGCCACTCTCTGCTCCACTGTCTGCCCTGCCACTGTCACTTGAGTTTGACTCGGCTCCGTCAGTGAAAAATTAGACTTCATTTCAGTATGCTAATAGCAATCTCTCCAAAACAATGTAATCAAGGCCTCATGTGCACCTATAATTTCATCCTTGACATAAGCCTGACAGCTATTTATTGTCTGAAAGGGAAAGAAGGGAGGAGGGGGAAGGAGGAGGGAGAGGGGACTCCAACATGCCCCCCTCCCCCAAAACAAACCCAGCAGCTTTATGTTTGAAGGCAGAGTCTTTGCAAAGTCCAAAAAAAAAAAGGCAATAATCATGGGGTTTACATATGTCTTGTCTTAAGCAATCAAGACAGAGAGTTAACAGAGAAGCGCGTGTTCAGATGCTCCAATTCCCAAACTGCCCACCTCTGATGAGCCAGCTGTGAGCGGCAATTGTCACATTATAATTTAGGCAAAGGGGGAAAAAAAGGCATCAGAATACACACTGGATCAACATAATTATTCACAGCAGGATACTGCAGAATTAATTTAGCCAATCAGAATGATACTTGGGGGCTGGGCGCATTGCAGAGATCAAGGAGAGAAAGCTGGGAGCAGAAAAGGGAGGGGGAAGGGAGTGCCAGTTTCTGAACCTCTCTCTGATTCTGATCATCTGATCTGGACGATTTTCAATGTGTGTGCATGTGATGTTGTTTCTTGTCTCCTTTATTTATAAACACCTGCCTGTGCAACACTCACACCATGCCAGAGACCAGGGAGGCACTTTAGAGACACCAGGCCCTAGTGGTAGGACTAATAGGACTCTGAAGCAGGAACTACTATCACCCTCCTTGATCATGCTGAAGCTCAGAGAGGTTCCAACACTCGCCAAGGGCACACAGAAGGGAAAGGGTAGATAGAGCCAGACATGAGACCCAGGCAGGCTGGCTTCACAGTGATGTGATTAACCAGCATGGTGAAAGGACCCGGTACCTAACAAAGCAGTTAGTGGCTTGGCTTCATAACTGGGGACATCACCCGTCTCTCTGTGTAGCTACAGCTTCGCCTTCCTACATTCCTCTGAGCTGTTTCTCCCAAACATGGCAAGACTCTAGCCTCGCCAGATATAGTTGCTGTACTGTACAGACTCTAATATGGGAAGAGCAGTAACGGGGGGTGGGGATTGTGTCTTACAGGGCCCATGATGGGGCAGCCTCAGCACGGGGGTAGCTAGCACCTGTCCTCCCTTCTCTAGGAAGACAGAAAAGCAGCAAACAGAAACCCAGGAAAGTCGATTGGAAAAAGGGCTCAGTCAAATACCTGGCATTTGCATTTTTACAAGGGACCCAAGAAGAGAGTCAAGGTCACCTAGAAATTTCTCTCCTGTATTCATATTTGCAGAGTCAGATCGGCTCCATCAGGCACAAGGCAATTTTAGACTACAGTGGTCCTCTTGCCAGACTGCTGGATTCTGAGGGCGGCCATCAGAGGAGGCCTGAGGAGCCTTGGTTCCCTTGTAAAGTTAGGTTTCAGCTTGTATTCACCGTGTCTGGTAACAGGAAATGACAAGGAGTGGACAGAATTTTATGCCTGGCCACAATGTTTGATCTATGCCACTGTCAATGAGAACTGTGATTTAATCCATAAGGCTATAGAGGTTTGGGATGAAAGGGGAACACAGACAAATCCTGATTAACAATCACTGTAACACTAAAGCAGGTTACCATGGCAACAGGCCTGAAATTATACAACAAACTGGGATGGCATACCAGGGGAAGGGCCTTTCGCTGAAAATGTTTGGCTTTCTGCACACTCTTAAAATTAAGATACGAGTGTTGTGCTTTCAGGGGGCATTAGTTTTCCTCTCTTTTTCCTCAGTGCTCTGTCTTCAGTGGGTCCCACATAAAATGAGGGGCAAACACACATGCTTAGCATTTATAGTGAGCGACCAAGCTCAGCTCAGCTTCCTCTTCCCTGGAAAGAGAAGACAAAACAAAATGATGGGAAGGGAGCTTCCTTCCCCAGCATCCTTTCAGTAGATGGTACTTAACTCCTTGGTTACAGGACTGGGAGAGCCAAGCATGGTCCTGTGAGGCAGAGTTCCCAGGAAAAAGAAGGAAAACACGACATGGGAAAGGGTTGGGAAGGTACATTCTCCATTCCCAAGGCTGTTAAAATTTTTATTGGGATTTTTTTCTTTAAAAAGCATGATTTTGCCAAGTGGTGGGGGTGCACACCTTTAATCCCAGCACTTGGGTGGCAGAGGCAGGTGGAGATCTGTGAATTCAAGGCCAGCCTGATCTACACAGCTGGTTCCAGGACAGTAAAGGCTACACAAAGAAATCCTGTCTCATGAAAAAAGAAAAGAAAGAAAAGGAGCATAGTTTTAAAATAATGGTTTTTCCCCTCAGAATTTACTCAAAATAGCACCCAAAATGATACAAAGAGGGGACTGGACAACACACTGGCAGAGATCCTGCTTGGGCTATTATGGCCAGCACTGTGACTGACTTCATAGGTGACCTTAGAAACAGGTCTCATCAAGTAGCCTAGAAAAACAAACAAGCAAACAAAAAACAAACACAGAACTCCACACCTTTTGAAGACCCTACTTGACAGCCTGTATCAGTTGCTGAGGAAGTGTGCCTGTTGATGCTAGAAACAGAGTGGGGGATGGGGCTGATAACTCTGTGAGGGAGGTGCCTGCTGTGCCAGCCAGAGGACCCTAGTACAAACCTCTAACACCCACACTAAAGCAGGCACAGACATGTGCAACCATTGTCCCAGCCTGGGAGGCAGAGGCAGAGGGATCCCTGGAACTCATTGGCCAGCTAGTCTGGTACAATTGGCGAGCTCCAGTTTCAGTGAGAGACCCTATCTCAAAAAGTAAAATGTAGATTGAATCTAGCTAGGGAAGACAGTTGGCACTGAACTCTGGCCTCAACACACAAGAGCATACAAACATTCAGGAACACATCCACAATACACACACACAAACATGCACACACATGTGTGTGAACATATTCAACACACACATAAGCACACACATCACATACATACAAAGAGAGAAAAAGCCCCCAAAAGCATTCTGTAAAAAGAATTAAAGATCTCAAAAAGGGTTTTCTGAAACTTAAGCACTGTGGATATTTGATATCCTTATTCTAAGATGTAGGGTAAAAGGGCCAGACAAGGGCTGGAGAGATGGCTCAGAGGTTAAGAACAGTGCCTGCTCTTCCAAAGGTTCTGAGTTCAATTCCCAGCAATCACATGGTGGCTCACAACCATCTGTAATGAGGTCTGATGCCCTCTTCTGGCCTGCAGACAGAATATTGTAGACATAATAAATAAATAAATAAATATTAAAAAAAAAAGAGGCCAGCCAAAGAAACACACCTTGGCCCTGACCAACTTAGCACAAAACCCAACCAATCCCTGAGCACAAAATCCAGCCAATCTCTGAGCTGTTCAAACTCAGAGACTGAAATCCGACCAATTCCCACCCTGAAAATTTTCACCCTGGAAAAGCTCCACCCCTAAGAAACCCTATATAAGCCCTGTACCTGTTCAGTTTGAAGCTGCCTTTTTCCACCCTAGAGGAGGCAGCCACTCTCCTGGATTTCTCTCTCCCAATAAATCTCTTGAATGAGGTTTGGGTGAAGAATGAAGTTTCACAGGAATGGAGCAGAGCAGAGAAGTAACAACGTTTGCCAGAAGAAAGCAGAGCAGAACAGAGCTGTGATGGCTCTCACGGGAGCAGGAGCAAAACTGTTAATTTCTGCAGGGAAACTCTCCAAGCAGAGCAGAGGACTTACAGGTATTGCCTGGTTTCTGATGGCCAAGATACCCTTCCCTCTAGAGCTGTAATACTTATATAAGACATGAAAGAAAAACCAGAGCTATGAATTTCTTCAGCCAAGATATAGCCCTACAAACTCAATTGCTCATTTCCCTAAAAAATTGGTGATTGCTGTCATTGAAGAGCAATTAGGCCCAGTAGTAAAGAACTTGACTTTGAAGCAGTAGCTTTAAAACCTCAATCAGGTAACAGACACACACCCTCCCAGGGCCTCAGTTTCCCCGTATGCTTGCTTAGAGAAGATTCTGGGATTGGTCACATAATGCTGCATAATGGAGCCATGATCACACTTACTGTTAAGTCTGATCATTTTATGATGCCTACTTCATGCTAGGCACAACCATGACAATCCTGGAATGCCATATTTATCTGAAATACTGTCTCTAGCAAATTTGCTTTGTTACTTTAATTTTATGTCATAACAAACAGGAAAAAAAGCTAACCTTTAAAGCAAGCATTTGCTAAGGGTGGATTTCTTCACTTTAGCCCCATCTATAGCGCTTTGAGAGACACAAAGCAATGCTGGGAATCATGACACAAGTCACTAACATGACAGGCCAGCAGGCTGGGCTCTCATTTCCTAGAAACCATCTCTCAGGGGTTTTCTTTGTCTCTGTTCAGTGACCTCTCTCTGCCATGTAGTGAGAAGAAGGATGTGGGGAGAGAGCTAGGGGGAGGTGATGGCATATGTCACATCATCATAGATTTGCTGCTCTGGTCACGTTGCTCCAAAGTTCCCATCTCCATGGCTTCTGGTGAAAAATGTACCAACCCACCCCTGCTGTAGGAAGAGTCCAGCCAGAAATAGAGAAACTGAGGAAATGGGTAAGACAAGAGTGCTCTCAAAAGAGTGGGCTTTTGTTTGTTGCTTTGCTTGCAGTGTCAGGCCCTTAGCTGCTGCCTCAGCAACCTCCTCCAGACTCTGTGTGCCACACACAGTTGACAGAAGAAGGGCAAGCTAGACATGCATGCATGGGGCATGCATGGGGAATACAGCACCTGAACACTGAAAATAATGAATTAGCAATAAATAGAAAATCTTTGAAGTTCTATGTAAATGATGGGGTTGGGGATATGCTACTCTAAACATGACCCCTGGTCATTTGAGAAACCAGCAGGTCTCTCTGACTCCCCCCACTCCACACACACAACTGGGGCAGGTCTTTAGACCTCCATCAGAGAGGTGGTCCCCTCCCTGGACACACTACTGACTCTAGGCCAAGGAGAAGCTTTCTTGCCAAGTCCCCATATGTTACTATTAGCTCACATCTCTTTGTGCAGTCATCCTTTGCCACAACTGTCCACTCTCTGCAAAACTTAAACATAAAGGCACATGGTCTTCCCTCTTCCTTTGGTCCTCATTGAAGAAGGACCCGAAGTTTTGTGAAGTTTGTGTTGCCTGAAGTTTTCCAGGCAAGTCTGTGAGCTTTTCCCGACCATATTTTTGTTTCAGGTGCCCCGCTATAAGCTCAGCAGTGGCAACAAGAGGAATCCACCTTCCCCTACACACATCAGTGGAATTAACAGAGGCTCTTATACACAACCTTCAGGGACACAATCGCCTTGCATATTTTAGCCCAAAGACATACATACTGATCAACTCCTGTGATGTGTCAACACTAAAAACTGCTAGAATTTTTTAAATTAAAAGTATGGAAAATATTGTTTTACTATTCTATATCCAGAAATTTTCTTTTACTTACTACTTGTACATTCTTTCATAAATTTTTATTATTTATGTGTATATGTCTATGTATATGTGTATGTGCACGTGAGTTCAGTGCTCACAAAGGCCAGAAGAGGGCATTGGGATCTCCTGCTGCTACAGGTACAGTAAACAGCTGTCTGTCTTGGTGCTGAGAACTAAATATCTGGTCTTTAACCACTCTTAACCACTAAGTCATCTCTCTAGCTCCATAATCATGTTTTCTTAAGTATATAGACAAATCTGGCCCAAATAGTACCACAGTATTCCCAGTGCCAAGAGTAATAAATTCATAAGTCACAAACTCAATTGTATGGACTATACTCAAATACAGAAAACTCAAATTATCCTTTCCACTTGGAAGTAATGAAGACCTTTCAAATGGTGGACTCTCGGGTCTCAAAAAAACAGAACAGGTGCAGAGTAGATAGCTTTGTCAGTGAGGCACTTTCCTCCCAAGCATGGGGAACTGATCCCAAACCCAAACACCCACGTTAAAAAGAAAAACAGGCATGTTGGGGCATACAGTTGTAATCCTAGTGCTGGGGAGTCAGATAAGAGGACCCTGGTGTTCTCTGGGTAACCAGTCTAGCCTAATTGGTAAGCTCTAGGTCAGTTAGAGATCCTGCCTCAAAAAAGCAAGGTGAACAGAGAAGTGAATAGATACTGATGAACAACACCCAACGTCCTTTGACCATGACCTCCACATGCATGCATGTGCCTGCGTATATACACACACACACACACACACACACACACACACACACACACAGGACAGAGAGGACCAATGGGCTATTCACACTCAACTTATTCTTTGGACCCAGAACAGACAGATCATTGCCTGCACAATGATCCCATCTGACCATGTCATCTCAGTAGCTGGCCAGCTGCTCAGGGCACCACCACCGTTTAAGTCACTCCAAATCTCTCCTCAAGTATTTTCCCCTCTACGAGCAGATCTGTGGTGGTGTGGCTATTTTGCCATGGTGAAATTCCAACTATTCCTCCCATTGATAGGTGCAGGGATTTGTTTTGTTTTTTGCAACTGATTTTTATCCAGATATAATTATGAAAAGCAAAACAAAACAGTGGTGAGCAAGCTCTCTTCCCTGGTATGATTCAGGAGCAGGGTGACGTTTTTAGAGCCTTTTATTGCATTCGAAATGCAAATACCATAATTTAGCCCCATGGGGAAACACACCATATTGTTACAATTCAGATTACCTACTATATTGAATCAAAGGATGTCAGTAAAATGATAACATATTTGAGAAGTAGTGACATGAAGACAGCCTTCTAATTTCTCATTCAGGAATTGGGACAATAGTTGCGCTGTGGCAACAGTGGTCCTATGTGTCTCATAAGCCACAGGCTGCTCACTATGGACACTGCAGGAAGGATTATGTCCCCCTCTACACACTGTCCCAAGCATTGTGACTCAAGTCCCTCTTAAGGTAGCTCCAACCCCCTTTACTGACACCAACTTACGCCATGAACAACCTCCAAGGAAGCCCCACCTTCACCAGAATATGCTGTCTCCTTGCTAGGGAGTATACCCCATCCCCCTCCCTTCTGAACACCCTTCCATTCTCTGTCACGGCTAGGCAAAGCATTCTAGAAATACTGAACTAGTTCTGAGACACTGGGGTTTTGTCTACATACAACTCTGTCACCCCACGAAGGAGCCTTAAACTGAGAGCTGCATGGTAATCTCTGCCGCCTTGCACAGTACCTGTGTGGCCTTCACCATGTTTCTAACCCCTTTGATACTGTTTCCTGTTATGAGAACTGAAGACAAAAGAGATAACGATGCCTTTGCTATTTCCTTTCTTCCCCTTGGGTTCAAATAAAACAATGAATAAATACACCCCTTTAAAGTTTTGAATTTAGGCTTACTTCCTTTATCTTATACAGTGACTATATTCACATACCAGTTTTTAAACTTCTGTGCAGGAAATTGCCTCAGGAAAGGACAGAGCAGAGCTGGCTGCACTACGCACTCTGAGCTCCTCACATCTCCTCCACAAGCACATGGGGCTTCCATCTGTTTGATGCACAGTTTCCTTATGGCTTGTATGCTGAATTTCCCCATGGTGGTGCTCTTGGGAGGTGGTAGCCTCTGGGAGGAGGCAGCTAGTGGGAGATCCTTTAGTCATTGAGGACTGTGGGAGCCCAATCCCCTTCTCTTACTTTTCTACTTCATGGCCCTGAGACCATCAGTCTGCTCTACTGCATGTTCCCCAAGATCACCATCCATCCACACCCCCAACTAAAGGCCTAAAAGCAAGTAGTCTCCCCAACCGTAGGTCGGAACGTCCAAAATCATGAATAGAATTAAAACTTTTCTCTCTGTACATGAATTGTCATGAATTATCTTGAATAGTGACAGCTGACTAACAAAGGTTCCAAGTAAGACCTCCTTTGGGAATAGAGTGTTCCCACAGTAGATGAGGCTAGAAAACCAACATGAGCTGTTTAGGCTCCAAAACTGTGGGGCTGGTTTCACCTAAACTTAGGTCAACTCTTTTTAATCGGTTCATACATGGATCACAAAATAATTCTTCCATGTAGCTATTCCTCAGTGCATCATAATCCCCTTAGAATGAAACGGGTTCAAAATAACAGCAAATGTCCATTTCAATGATCTATATGGGGCAGCCCTTTATGCTACAAAAGAAATCAAGTAGCAACTTTTCAGCTTCAAAAGGATCTTTCAAATGATGGTCACCAACTATGGAGCACACCGTAAAGGTCTAAATTTAACAACTCCATAAACAACCCCTTTACATGCACAAATACAAAGGCCAGTTTTCAAAACTGCGCTGGTAACTTAAGTTGAGGAGGGGCATGGGAAAAGGGAAAATTAGAATGAGATACAATGTCGTATCTGTATGAAAATGTTATAAAGAAACCCATTGCTTTCTATGATAACCTGCAGGGAATTAAGAGAAATAATAATAGGATTGAGAAATAAAGGTGGAAAGGCTGTTTCTGAAAACCAGAGTCAGAAGGAGTAAAACAGCAAGAACAATGAGTGAACTCCCCAGAATTCCAGTGATGACAAATGCGGACAGCCTTCAGTAGATAACACGGATGTGATACAGATATGAATTCTTGTCTCCATCCAATGTCAAGGTTACTGGGGAATTCCATAGAAAATGACACTCATGCATCCAGAAGATGAAGAGCTGTCTTTCTGAGCTTGTGGATGATGAGCTGAGGTGCCACAGTGGACAGCACCAGGGAGAAATGCAGCGGCTGCAGCAGGACACACTTTCTCGTCTTAATAAACCCACTAGTGAAGACAAGAAGCAAGGCCATGGTCATGGGAGGACAGAGGTCCATTGTTATTCCTGACCTGGGTGTGGCACCAGCCTTACCCCAGGGTCAGCTAGAAGAGGCCACTGCATGCATTCGAAGGGTCACCGCTGTACCTGGTCAGGTCCCTTAACTCCATTAGTCTGTTTCTACAATGTATGGAGAATTAAACCTAAATAATAGGCAGAATGCACTTTGCTTATTTCCAGTCCTTTCAAAAGTCACAAACCACAACCCTATAGGGATGTTTGTGACCCATGGATACACCAAATGCAAGCATTTTTCACTCAGTGTCTAATAAGACAAAGCTTTAATCTGTGACCACAGGCACACGTATGTCACAGAGAACTTGTGGGCGTCAGAAGGCAAGCTTGGGTGTCAATCCTCACCTTGCACATTGTTGGAGATATGGTCTCTTGCTGTTCACCCAGCACAAAGCAGGCGAGCTGCCTGCAAGATTCATGGAAGTCCCGTCTCTGTCCTCAGCCTCTGGGATATAGACAAGTGCTACCACACCCGCTCTACTGCACTCTGGGGATTTGAACTCAGGCCCTCACACCTGCATGGGAAGCTTTACTCACTGAACCAGATAGAACCTTATTCTTGTTTATGGAGAGAAAGTAATGGGGAGGTACCAGTTGAGCTCAGGGTCAGCAAATCTATAGAGTACAGAGGCCCTTCTGGAGGTCGGGAGAGGAAAAGATAGGCCTTGAAAGTGGAACCATTTCTCCCTAAGACTCAACTTTCTGAAGATGATGAGATGGGTAAAGGTTGTGTTGGGATAGGAAAGGAAATAAGACCCCTTTGGAAAGGTCTGGGAACAAGAAGCAACCTGCCCCTGAGCCAAGTTGCCATATGTGGACCTGCAGGTATTTCTGACAGACAGAAGGATACCCCAAGTGGCTCAAGATGGCAACCAGGCCCACTCTTCATACAGCCTTTCTGCCAGTATGTCAGCAGAAAGCCCTGAGCTTTGCACAGCCCACCCTCATAACCCTCTACACAGCAGATCTCTACAGCCTGCAACCTATGTGTTGTTTTCTTCTAAGTCAGATATGTCCCATGTCATGCTTGCTTTGATGGCCTAAAATCCAAAACCAACTGGGGAATGTGAAACACAGTGTTCTGGAAGTTGCTGTGTGGTGGTCCCAGCCTCCCCCAGCAAGAGCCTATGTGTACGAAACCCTGGCATGAACACGGCACCTTCTAAGCCCTTCTAAGCATTCCTGGACTTTTCACTTGGTGATGATCAGATGAAACATTGGAAGAGTTTGCTTTCTGCATGGCTGGTGATGCCTTTCTGGGAAAATTCCACATATTTTTAAGGCCTCTGACATGTGCAGGAAGGAGTGAATTTCCAGAACAGTGTTTGCTAATGTGGGCAGAAGCAAATGTGGCCTGGACTGAGCCATGTGAAACTATTGATTTCCAGCTCTCCTGGCTCACAAACATGACCATTCGTACCTTTCAGCCTGTTTACCCAGCACAGAGGCCTACAAACGCACAGGATGTGGCTGCCAACAGAAATTCAGCCGCTGCATGTGTTGCATTCTGGGAATGGGAGCCACACTCCCGTTTTAATTTTAATTTGCAGTGCAAATTTAAGTGTGAGAATGTACATTAAAGAGTCAATAGAATACCTGGAACATCGCCACATCCCTGTCCAACTGAGATCACCAATGTTACTGTATGACTTCAATGTTACTGTATGTCAACACCATGGACTAAAACAAAAACCTCCCGTGGTAGAGCACCATTGACGAGACTGCTACACCAAGCGCACTGGGATTGCCTCTGCCATCCTAGTGCCCAAGTGTCAATATTTAAAATACATTTCCTATCGTCACAAGGCCTTTCTCTGAAGTCATCTGAAGTAGGCACCCCTGTCCCCTGCAAGAGGTGGCAACATCCCCGATCAAGGCTTGAGTGGCTGTTCACACTATGGGAAGAGCCTCTCTAGGGTTCTTACAAAGGAAAAGAGAGGGGCTGGAGACATAGCTCAGGGGGTAGAGTACATGCCACACAAGTGCAAGTATGATCCCAGCACCCACACAAAAGCTGGGTGCACCTGTAATCTTAGCACCAGGAGAAGACTGTAGGATCTCTAGGGCTTGTTGGCCCTGCTAGCTCCAGGTTAGTGAGAGGTCCTGTCTCAAAAATAAGATAGGCACAGTGAAGGAAGACATTCAGTGTCAACCACTGGCCTCCACACACGTGTACAAACATGTGCATACATGCATGTATAACATGTTGAAAGACCCTCAAAGTGGTCTTGTCACCGAGGAGCCCCCAATAACCAGGCCGTCAGATACAAAAGCACGAGGTTTATTTCACGATTGCGCAAGCGGGTGCCCAGCTTTGGGATAGCTAAGAACACCGAGCATCCAGTCAAGCAAGCTTTTATAGACAAAATTACAAGTTTTACACGAATTATAATATGGGGTATGGGTACAATTGGGATTGTTCTAGATATTCAAACCAGAGTTCAACCCAGAATGAAATTAGCATAGTCCAGCCTATTTCCAAAAAACTCAAGTACGTGACATCCTGCTAACTACATGAGATCCTGCTGGCTACGTGACATGTGACATCCTGCTTGTTCCATTGTGACTCAGTTTGCAGTGTGGTAATCATTCACTATGACCGTTCTGATAACCATCTGCCTAGAAGACTGTAACAGGTCCTGATAATTGCTAGCCTTCCTGCCCAGGGGGGTGGGGGTGGGGGGAATCTGCTGGAGTGCAACGGTCAAATTGGTTTATCACACTTTGTAGTTTTCCATTACCCAACTCATTCAGTTCGTTATGAAAAATCGGTTGGGGCCTTTCAATGTATACATACATATATACATAACAGAGAGAGAATAAATGCCCTGTGTATTTAAGAGCGAAACATCAACACCAAAGGTTAAGCATCTGGTCCTAAAACAAGGGTGCCCATCTCATTCCTTGTTGACTGCTGTGATTTATTCTCCATTTTCCTTCCCACCTTCAAGCAAACCTGAGGTCAAATGTCACACAAAATTTAAGTGCAACTGCGAGATTTGTTCATTTAAGTTCCTCTGTTGGTTCCCTTGGCAACAGCTCTAACTCTCAGAGCCTACCTCATATACAGAATACTCCAGCAAGAGTTCTCTGGGGTTGATTTCTTAGAAAGCCCACAGTTGGAGCACGGTTTGTAAAACAGAATTTGAACAGAACATGTAATGACATTGACATTGTTAAACAAAGAACTCAAGTGGGCTCTTTGCAGACATAGACATATTTCAACCAGACATTTGGTTTAGCTGCCATGTTCTGTCAAAGGAAGCTTTGTCCTCCTGAACAGCCCACTCCTATCTCTCTAAAATGCTCAGAACTTTTCTTGGGTCAGGGTGAGTCTTAAGAGCTCAGATGCAAAGCTTGCAGTCACAATGGTCCATTGATTGTACAGTGGCCGTGAGCCACGAGAACAATTACTCCAGAGCCTATGCAAAACAATGAACTCCATAGCCCAAGTGCTCTTGTCTCCTAACTTTCCTAGGGAGATTAAAAGGCAGGTACTCACCCCACATAGAGGGATGGCAGACCAAAGCTGTCTTGTCCAGCCTGGTGAACTCTTTCAGGGCTCCTTACAGGAGCATGAGTAACTTGAAGAAAAGTCACTACCTCCAGTCAATCTTTTATCTCCTTTTTTTGGTTTGAGACAGGGTTTCTTATTGACCTGAAATGTGCCAATTAGGCTGGGCTGGCTGGCCAGAGAGAGGCCCAGGAATGTGCTTGTCTCTGCCTCCCCAGCAGTAAGATTACAACCATGGGCCACCAGAGTCAGCTTTTAAAAATGCCAGTGCTAAGGATTGAATTCAGGTCCTTGTACTTGGAAGGCAAACCCTCCACCAACCCCCTAGCACTTTACCCATGAATATTTTAACATTTTCAAAACCCATGTGTGGCTGAGGTCGGAACCTCAGGGGGAGGTCACAAGATGGTATGCGAGTCTTAGGGCCCTCCCTCTTCCCATTGTTAACCTCAGGGGAGGTCACAAGGTGTTATGCGAGTCTTAGGGCCCTCCCTCTTCCCATTGTTAACCTCAGGGGAGGTCACAAGGTGTTATGCGAGTCTTAGGGCCCTCGTCTTTCCATTGTTAACAGCCCATTACCATATGCCCATATGCCCATCTGCTAGGTGTTTCTGTTTATCTTGCTGCCATGACAGCACAGCCACTCTGCCCCATGATGAAGGATGGCGTGTTAAGCCAGGAGGACACATTAAAATGTTCAAGTAGAAGGCAAAAACTGAGTATTGGTGTGTGTGTGTGTCACACCAACAGTTCACAGTGGCACTGTACTTGAGAGCAACAGCAATGAAGATATGAATTAAAATCCCCCTTTGCATCAACCAGTTGGCCCGAGAAGCTCTACATGCAGTCTGTCTGGTGACTCCAGCAAGAGCCACACTGGTGATGTCAAGAGCAGCTTGTCCCAGCTGGTGGGTCACGGGTCCAGGCCCAGGCAGTGGGGAGCTAAACCTTTTCTTGTCTCCTTGATAAGAGCAACCAAATTGTGCCTAGAATTCCATGACACTCATTCCAACAGCAGAGCAGAGAGACACAGAACACACACAGGGAAGTGTGAACACAGGCACAGGGCAGCTCAGACACAGGTTATCCCAAGACAAAATCAGAAGAGATGGATGAATGTGTAACCCTTTGCAGCCATGTAAGAGTCCCTCTCAGAGCATCGCCTCTGGGACAGCTGCTGTGTGCACACTCTCCAACACACCCCTGCACATAAGCCACTGAGCTTTGGCCTGAGCACTATGATGTCAGTGACTTTTCCATCTTGGGGCCGTCAAAGCTCGGGTGTGGACAGGCTCAGAGGTGATGGGATGAGCTACACAGAAGGTAAATAGCAGAGACTGAGTTTGAACCTAAACTAATAGACCTTACATATATCAGAGGGAGATGTCTGAGATTCAGTTGCGATTTCGCCACTGCCCTGCCTTGACGACATACAGGCAAAATCATGACCAAGAATATCTTATCCAAATGCCTTCTTGGTAGAGAGCCTGGGAGTCAGCACACCCCCGTGGGGCCTCCTCTTTCTAACATGTGCCAATCATTATGAATCTTAGCAAGTAGTCATGAGGATTCAATGCACCGCAAGGCACAGCGGCTGTTGCTCCGTCAACAATGACCCCCAGTTTCCAACTAATGGTCCTTACTAATGGTCCTTGAGAAAACATGGTTCAAATGGTACCCCTCAGGCAGGAGAGATGGTGCAAACCTATAAACCCAGCACAGGAAGATCAAAGTTCAAAACAATGAGGGGTATACCTTAATAACAGACTGGGGAACCACAAACATCTTTCCAAACTATCTACATTGACTTTCCAACCCTGAGTGTTGGGCAGTGCTAGGCTTTTAAAAGGCACTCTTATAGAACTCAGCTAAAGCTGGGTCTTTATCATAAGAGAAGCATAATTTCTACAAGGCCAGGCCTGCCATCAAAACTTCCAGCCTCTCAGCCCTAGTGTTTGTATATAAATGGCCCTAAAGCAGTTGTAAGTGTGGAGTCTAGCAAGGCTGGGAAGTCCAAACACTGTTGATGAGTGATGTCACTCACTCTATGCCCTGTATGACCTTTGACTGTGATACTGGGTGAACCACATACTTTGTGAGTCTGGCACTTGGCAGCATACTTGTTAACTATCATGCAGGATTGCTGTTGGACTTTTACACGTCCTGGGAGTTCATTTGTGTTACAAAGTCAGAACTGGAACCGTAGCCTTGCATGTCTCAGACATGGTGGGGAAACTGAGGGAAGACAGCTCTTTATTCTTGGCTGGGTCACAGAACACTCTCCTTTCTAAGTGCTTGTCTGTCTTCCCTAAAAGCTCAATGTGGTGACATGATTAAGAGACACATTTCTTGAAGGTGATTCGGCCCCAAGGGTGGGGCCCTCATGACAGGATCAGTGCCTTTCTGAGAGTGTCCCCTCTCTCGGCTCAGCATCGAGGTGGTCATCTACAGCTCCGGAAGCAGTTCTCACCAAAAGCCACGAGGCCTCGGATGTCAGGCGCCACACTGGATGCCACAACTCTCTAACTGCAAGGAATCAACAGCTGCTGTTGGAGCTTCCAGAGCTACGGTACTGTGCTATAGCAACCCCCACTAAGATATCACTGTAACCGGCCCTGATGCTACTGAGAACCATGCCACAAATGCAGCTGAGCATGGCCAGGCAGGGGTGCAGTCATGCAAGGATCTGGCACCAAGGATGGCAGAGAAGCCATCGGAGAGTCCGAATTTGGGATGGTTAATCTCATCAACTTGATGAACTTGATACCCATTTAGCTCCTATATTGACCGCAAGTCATTATGGAAACAAACCTCTGAGCATATCTGTGAGGGAGATTCTACACTTGGTTAACTGAGGTGGAAAGACCTACCTTAAATATGGGAGACTCCATTCCACAGCTGGGGTACCGGACTGAATAAAAGAGGAGACAGTGAGCTGAGCCCCAGCTTCACTATCCTGTTTCCTGACTAGAAGCAATGTGACCAGCTGCTTCATGTTCCTGCTGCCGTGACTTTCCCTCCATGTCGTTCTGTACCCTCAAACTGTGAGCCCAAATAAACCCTTCCTCCCTTCATCCCTCTCCCCTCCCCACCACTTCATTCCTTCTTTCCTTATGGTGTTTCTTATTAGGAAGGTAACCAAGCCAGGGCAGTGGTGGCACAAGCCTTTAATTGCAGCACTCGGGAGGCAGAGACAGGCGGATCTCTACAGCCTGGTCTACTAAGTGAGTTCCAGGACAGGCCCCAAAGCTACACAGAGAAACCCTGTCTCAAAAAAATAAAAAATAAAAAAACAGAAGGAAGGAAGGAAGGAAGGAAGGAAGAAAGGAAAGAAGAGAGAGAGAAAGGTAGGTAGGTAGGTAGATAGGTAACCAATACAAAACTTGTTTTGTGAATGGAGATTTTACTTCCTCAGGCCCAACTCCCTATTCACACGATGATCCAGACCTATGTCACATCAATGAATGGCACACTCAGATGAATGGAAAATGACAATCAACCTTGAGCATTTGATTGACAAGTTGGGCAGTTTCACTCTGCGAAACCTTGAGAAGAGACAATGCATATCAATCTTCCATGGTTTTCCCTTTTTAATCAGTTGAGAAACCAAAACCCTCAGCGAGCAATCGCATAGAGGGCTTATCAGCGTTGTTCATGTCTTCCCCATCAAGCCATTGCTTTCAATTAGAATAACTGCCTTTTCCATTACAAGCAAATGGCATACACCAGGAGCTGTTGCTAGTTGCGTAAGAAGGAAAACAGGTTGTTTCTTGGAAAAGGCATCACAAGCCCCTTCTGTTCAGGTCAGCCTAATGTTTTGCCCCAGGTCAGAACACAAGCAGCAACAGAGTATCTGGGCTGGCTGCCAGGTGACACTTGTCACAAGCCGGGGGAGGGGGGACATCTTCTCGGTCAGTGGTTATATGCATGTAAGCTAGAATCTCTGTGTGGGACTTGGAGTTCCAGACTACTAATCAATAGCTAATAATTCCTTCTCTGAGGGGTCAGAAGTACACATCAAGAAACTCTGCAGTCCCTACTTCATGCCACTGCTGCCCAGATATTTGCGAACACTTATTAGAAAGGTAACCAAGCCAGGGCAGTGGTGGCACAAGCCTTTAATTGCAGCACTCGGGAGGCAGAGACAGGCGGATCTCTACAGCCTGGTTTACTAAGTGAGTTCCAGGACAGGCTCCAAAGCTACACAGAGAAACCCTGTCTCGCTACCTGCCCAAATCCTGCCTAAGTGAAAACAGTTGAATGCTACTCCATCTCTCTCCTCTGCTCAGCCTGCTTTGACCCCATCAGCTGGAAGTCACTTCCTCCCTGCTTCAGTTCCCACTGATTTTGTGCTGTGTGTAGAACATCTGGCCTTCCATGTTGCACTGAGGATGGGAATGCACATATGTCCCCTTTCCTGCAGGGCCGGCTTCAGAAGAGAAGACTCCATATCAGACTCACCTCTGTATCCAGGGTGTGTGATAGATAGTTCATCGGGAAGGAAATAAACAGGAAACAAAGGCACAAAGGAAGAAGCCAGAGCCTGTGTCCTTTCCAATAACTTTTATGGTTCTGAGTTGGCGAAAACAAGCTGAGCTTGCTCCGCAGATCATTAGCATTTCCATATCCATGCTCAGCCTGCTAATAAAAGCATGTGCAGGATTCTGAAAGGCCCTATAAGAAGGATTTTATATCCTGGTTTTAGCATCTCTGGCATCTGTGGCATCTAAAACCCGAAAAAGGCGATTCCTCTGAGGTGTTGTTAGCTTTCTATGTGCCTTCAAAGCCACAGAGACAATGTGCTGGACTCTGCTAAGAATGCTAGTTTCCTTTCCAGCCACTGCAACACACAAGCACACACGCACCCCCTTAGCTACCACTAGAATTGTCATTTGCTTTGTATGCTTTCAAAGGCACTGTGAGAGCCACAGCCCTATGCTATTATTGGCGCTGCCCACTTCCCTGTGTGATATCAAAGAGCCCTCCAAAGTTTCTTTGTGTGCACAGTTCCGTGTAAGAGCAGAGTGACGTGAACATTATATTTCTGGTGAAATGCCTCGTCCACAAAGCCAACCCAATTTTTATCTAATAGTTTCCCAGTGAGGAAAGGTCTAGGGGTCAATAATCCAAGCAGTAACGACCCCTATTTTACCCATGCTGAGAGAGAACGGTACCTGTGGTGCTGTCAAATCCAAAATAATATTCACATATATGGTGGGATTTAACATATCAAGAATCTCATGGTAGGGATTAAGATGTCATAGATATTTCCATTGAGTCATACATCAGCCAAAGTTCAAGCTCTCAACTTCCCCTGAACTGTAGTTATGGTTACGGTGGAATTCAGGCAGCCTCTAAGGCAAAGCATTCCCCTGCACCATGAACTGTCAGCATTTCACCAGGACAAGGATCTGATGGGTAGAGGGGGTGCCCTGTGCTATGCTAAACATTTACCATCCATGATAACAGCAGCAATGCAGCTCAGTCTTTGTGACCACCCGAAGTGCATTCCATGTACCCTGGCCCCACCTATATCCCCTGTCATTCCTAAGGATACTGTCAACACTGCCAATACATGGGTGGGGGTATATGCACACATAGTCTAATATCCATGTTACTATTGTGTATTACATGTCATGCATTATAGATGTGCATGGATGTGTCTCTAGAGGGAAAAATGGAAAACGCATGGCATGGAGCTAGTGTTGGCTGAACGGTGACTCTATGCAAGCCAGAGCCAGAACTTCACGAGATGAGGAGGTCTGGACACAAACTCAACTCAACCACTTACAGATGGAATGCCTGGTCCCCAGTCCTGGTCCCCAAAGGGTCTCCTGTTGCTGGGATGGAAGATTGAAAGGGGCACTTAATTCTGCCATTAGTAGCTCCTCTACCTTTCTGAAGTGTACCATCCAAGGCCATGGAACCTGCGGTTTGGCTCTGTGTCCATCTCAGGATACTGGAACATACCTTTCCTCCTCAGGATCCTGCATCTTCTTTCTTTTCTGACATTTAAATTTATCTCATTTTTTGTATGAACTCCTTGAGATCGTAAAATGTATTTTGATCATATTTACCTTCCTTTCCCCAACTTCACCCAGATGCACTCCCAGTCTAGATCTACCCAATACTTTGTCCTTTTTATAACCATCTAGTTCAGCTTGTGTTGCCCATATTCTCTTGGAAGTGCGACCTTTCACTAGAGCACGTATGATCAGCCTAGCAGGGGTCACATCCTTAAAGAAAGCAAATGCGTTCTTTCCCAGCAGCTATCAATTGCCAACAACTCCTCCGCTAGGGACAAGACTTCATGCCCACCTCCCTTCTCCATGCTGGAATTTCGGCTCCTGCATCTTCACACTTGTGGGCTGCCTGAACATAGGTTGCCAGGCAAGAGTAGGAGATGGGCACCGTCTCAATGATAAACCAAGGAAACACTGTTTCCAGTCATTTCCTCACCTCATTATTGTCTATACGCCTCACTTCTTTCAGCTCTCTCCCAACCCTGAGAGATGTATGCGTACTTAATTCTCATTTTTAAAGTCAAGTACCTCTTCCAAATCTTTCTTATTATAGGACCTACGTCTACTCACATCTCTACCTGTGGGACACAGTATTACATTGTTTCCAGAAAGGACAATAAGAAGAGGAACTGCGATGTCTAGGAATATGTGATAGATGATGACGTCTTAGCTCCAGCAATCAACCTGATACAAACAACCTAGAATCCCTGGGAAGAGAAAACCTCAGGTGAAGAACTGCCTCCACCGATTGGCCTGTGGGCATGTCTGTGTCCATGAGACATTTTCTTTATTGCTAATTCATATATGATGGCCCAGGCCACTGTGGGTGGTGCCAACCATAGGCATGTGAGCATAGGTTATGTAATAAAGTAGACTGAAAATGTCACGGAAGCCAAGCCAGCAAGCCGTGTTCTTTCACCATCTCTGCTGAGTCCCTGCCCTGACTTCCCTCAGTGACGATAGGCTATGACAGGGCCGTGTGAGCTAGATTAACCCTTTCATCCGCCAAGCTACTTTTGGTCCGATGTTTATTACAGCAACAGAAATCAAACCAGACGAGGGGAGAAGCCGCAGAAAATGCATGTTGGGCTGCCTGTTAAGAAATGCCTGGAGTGGGGAAAGTGTTTGCCATGTGAGGGTAAGGGCTCCCCTTTGGGACCCTAGAACCCATATAAAGCCAGATGCAATGCAGTGCATCTGCAACATCAGAACTCCTATAGCAAAATGGGAGCTCCCAGAAGCTTGAGGGCCAGCTAGCCTAGTACCCACAGTAGTAAACAACAGAGACCCTGTCTCAACTAAGGTAGTAGGTGAGGACGGTCACCTGAGGTTGTCCTCTGACCTTTACACACATAGTGCCATGGCACACACATGCATGTACGCACACAAGATTACACACTAGTAGAAACACGAAGATGAGGAGACAGCACATGGCCCAGTCCAAAGGCCTAAGAAACACTCACCATCAAGATATTTGGAAGTTACCCAAAGAGACAGACTGTCTTCCTGAGCACCTGTCCTGTAAAAAGTCAATGTAAAATACAATTAACATAACAGGCTTTGAATGCCACTCATTCTTGCAAGCCCATTGCATAATAAGCATGTACCGAGCTTTTGTTGGATGAATGGCATGAGAAAGAAGAGCCAAGTGACAAAGACCTTTATTGCAGGTGGAGAGGAACCAGGTGCAACATGGCATCCGTTTCCCTTCAGGGAGATCTGCTGAACAATACCTCAAAGGTTCCACCTCAGGAGAACAGGCTAATGTGAGTGGTTCAGAATGTAGCAGTCAAAATATGGGCTATCCAGTGATGCCATCTGACCTTGAATTTACATATGTTAATGTTTTGCCCTGTTGGAATTTTAAGAAGAAACTTTAAAAGGTCTCTGAGAACCATCTGGCAACAGTAAGCAACCATCTTCTGTCCTCCTGTCCCCAAATATACCACAGTCCACAGGCAGGTCCCTGGCATGCTGTGGCTTAGGAACAAATCCCCTTGAAAACCCTGGACAGGTGGCACATAATCCCATCCAAAAGAATCATCCCACATGTGTGCAATATAAAAGCCAACCCTCTAGAATCTCTGGGAAAAAATACCCCAAATCCAGTAGGATTTAAATATTCATATAACATAAAGATTAAAAAATGGTTTTCATACCTGTATTTCTTTACCTGTATTTGCTCGAACTCTGGCATTTTAAAATTACTGATCCCTTCTATTTAACTACAGACTTTTGACTTTTAATCAAGTTAGTTATGGCAACCCAATCCTTTTTTATCAATAAAAAAAGAGCCTGAATCCCAATATTAAAATTTCATTGATTGTTTTGATATTAAAAAGAAGGATTGAGGAAGTGTGACTGCATTTTGGGGTCCCTCTATGGTTATCAGATGGAAATTAGGCTCCCCCTTGGGTTCTTAGTCTCATTAGTAAAAGAATTTAAGAATAGACTCTAACAGAGGCTCAGGACAACTTAATTAGGGTTTAAAAGAGGAAAAACTCCAAGACAGGCAAGCTATAAACCTTCTGCTCCAAGGAGAAGCATGGAGGAGAGAAGGAAAAATGTCATGCCATGTAAGCTGGCATAGAGGTCAGACACATGGTGGACAAGCAGACACATGGTGGAGAGGGAGCTTTAGAAAAAGAATAAGGAAGTCCAAAATGTCAGCAAAGCTCAAAGTGTTAGGGAAAGCTTGCTTAGAGCAGACACAGGAAGAAGAAGAAAAGGGGAAATCATGCTTTTCTAAGTAATCCAGAAAAATCAGGCAGACTTAGGAAGCAACGTAGCTGCAGCCCCATAAGCTACTGCACTGAGAATGAGAATTTGAGGAAGGAAAAGCACAATATCTCACTGAAGGTTTAATTATTCTGCCCATCCCTTTAGCATGATTTAAGATGAACTGCCTTCTTAAAGGCAGTCCTCAGCTAAGTGATTGAACATTGGGGCAATCTGTAATATTACGTCTCCTGTAAGTGAAGGTTTTTTTTTTCCCTACCCTAACAAGACCTTTGTACCTGAGACACTCTACTCTGGTCAAGCCTACCCTTGAGAAACAAATCAAACCATTAAAATGATCACTAAACACAAACATGACCTCTAAACCATGGTTCAAAATGGAGGTACTTAAACAAAGATGGGTACAAACGGTTCAGACCCTATCCATTCCTCCATGCCATCAAAATTTTCTCATGGCTGTGATGGCTCCCTTCCAGAATGTCCCAGGCCTGATCTCATGCCCTGTGTTCTTGGAAGAATGGGTAATATCAATGTTTCAGTGTTTTCATGACAAGAGGGAAGAGAGCTCCCATCATGGTCAGGTTTGCTAACAATCTGTCTCAAGGGCACTGATACCACTGTGGAAGCTGTTTCTATGGCCACACCTATAGTCAGCAGAGACCCTGGCCCATGCTCTCTCCCTGCAGGCATTCCAAGTCTAATCATAGACAGAAGTGAGCAGGACATGGGGGCCAGAAAGTCCCCCAGCAATCAAGAGCGGCCCCAAAGGAAGCTCCAGCCTTGTGTGCTCCCTGGGACAATCTGTCACAATTACTGGACTCATCTGGAAAAATCTGAAGGCTAAGCCAGTCAACTGGGGTCACTCATGACTGACAAAGAACAGCAAGAGCTTCAGTGTAAGGAGGGGAGCAGTGAATTACGTCAGGGCCTCTTGTTGAAGTGTGTGCTTTCCTTTACTCTCACAATTTAATATTTCTGTTTAATGACAAAATGAATTATCCTCTAAAATAGCAAATGTTCACTACCTTGCTAAATAATAAAATACATTTTCCCAGCACACAAACTGATCGCTTTACTCTTACACCAGAACTGATGTGAAATTACATGTCATGAATTATTCATGTCACTCAATTTAATTCAATTATTTTACTGAATTCATATCTAATCCATGAAAAAATGTTTAACTCAACCACCCCCAAAATCACATCTTGCATCCTTGAATAATAGATTTCTTGCAAAATTTCAAGGAAGATAAGTGGCTATCCGGTTGGAAATGGCAAAGCAGATCACAATCACAATGATGAAAATAATTTTAACTATTTAGCCATACCTCCTGTTCTATTTACAGACTGATGTCTCAAGGAAGATAGTCTATTTAATATCAAACTAGAATCAGAGCAGCAGGGAGAGCGTCTCAGATCCAATTACAGTACCAAAGCCATTTAGCTTTTATGCAGAATTCATACCTAGAGTAGGCAAGCAGTCTAAATGTGGCAGAGCCACACCCAATGAAAAACTCAAGTTGGGACCTGCTGACAAAGCCTCCCTGAAAACGGCCCAGGGAAAACCACCTCCCCCTCTCCCGAGACTGAAGCCCTTTGCTGCCCACACCATCATATCAGGCTCCGCTTCTGAGCTTCTTCTTACCACTCATCTCCCTGGAAAGGTTGACAAATCCACTGGTGGTTTTCCACTTGTCTCCCCATCTGCCTGTCCATCCCAAATCCTGGCATCATTTGGGGTCAATGTCCGCAAAAAGACCCTCTGGCCTCTAAGTTCCTCTGTATCTTTGAATTCCCTTGGCTTACACCACCCACATTGGAACTATCTCCAGAGATGTACCCCACCACCCCTGCAGCCCCAGGGCTAACAGGCCCTTATTTATATTGTCTTACGTGGTCATTCCCATCACACCTGTTCTCTGCCAGCATCACAATTCCACTGCCTCAGCCCTACTCTGCTCTGCTGTGCTTTTCTTTCCAGCTAGAGTACAATTCGATTCCTTTCCCCCCCTTTTTTTACAGGCCAGCGGTTAGTTTGCTTGCTTGCTTGCTTGCTTGCCTGCTTGTTTTGAGACAGGGTCTCAAATTCCAGGTAGCTAAAAATGACCCTGAACTTGTGTGAGCCTTCTGCCTGTACCTCCCTAGTGCTGGGATTACAGATGCACAACACTGCAGCCAGTTTACAGGGTGCTGAGGATGGAGCCTAGAGCTTCATGCATCCTAGGCGGCAAGCACTCTACAGAGCTACATGCCCATCCTGAGCGATCTTTTATCTTTTTAAACCCTTTGTGCGATGCCTGCTCCCTACCCCCAGGCTCCCACCCGGTGGATTACTCTGAACAGAGCAGGCTGCAGCTTCCACTGAGCCCTGGTCTCCTTCCTTTGGTCATTTCTCTCTACCAGCTTCAGGAAGCTGTCTCGACTCCTAGAGGGACTTGTGTGCTTGACAGATATTTTTATTTAATTAATTTATTTATTTAGGTAAGAGTCATGCCTGTATAACTTGTTTGTTAACAGCACCTGCCGCATGCTGGGTAATGCTATTAGCTCTTTCAGTGTTACTATGGTAACACATGGGGTATTCTTTTTAGGATGGCGCCATTCCTATGATGTTCACAATTCCACCTTTCTGGTAAATTCATGTCTGCAGTGGCCAAAGGTACAACTCCATATTTCTACAGAAATTGAGAGTTGGAGTTAGAACTCAGAGATCCTAAAGTAGTTTAAGAACATGGTGTGGGGGTAAAATGTCCCCCCACAGACTTAACATTTTGAAACTTGGCTCCCAGCTGGTGGTGGCATTCTGAGAGACTGTGGAACCTTTTGCAAGTGGGTCTGGGGAAGGGTATGCTTTGGGATTTATAAAAAACCAGCCTTATTTCCAGCCCTGTCTCTGCTTCCTGATCCATAGAAATGTAGGCAAGTAGGTCCACTCTCTGCCACCATCATGGAGCCACCGTGCCTCCCTTCTGTAGTGGACTGTGCCTCCTCAAACTGTGGATCAAAACACATCTTCACTCCCTTATGCTGCAACCACATCCTCAACACCAAGTCCCTGGACTGTCTGAGCACCCGTCTCTCCTTCCACCCCGACCTACAGAGAACAGCTTGAGGACTCCACAGCCATGGGTTGGTGCAACGACAAGCACGGGCTGCAGCCTTGGGCAGTCTATGCTCCGTGGTGTCCTTCTGCAGGCTCTGACAGGCCCTCGCTCCACCTCATCTTTCTCAAGCCTTTATGTGCCTCAGGATCCCACACCATCATCTCACCCCTACCTTGCAGAAAAAGCTAGGAACCACCCACCACCACTAGAGTCACCCATACCAAGAGCCTCATGGCACCCATATCATCCCAGGGGCATTTTTAAGTTACTAGCTTTCACTGAGTGCTTCTAAAATTCTGACATGACTTGACTGCAAACAAAGGTTTGCCTTTCTCTCTCTTTCTGGTACTTATTGGTCCATGTTTCCAATCCATCAGCCTCTTCCAATTAACAGAGAAAGCACTCAAGTCAACAATGAGAAAGAACCTCACAGCATTCATTTTGGCTCTGGTAATTGTGTCCTTCAGTAGAGGAATTCTTCCATGGCCAAACTCAGGCAAGAGAATTGGGGAAATCAATTTCCAACCAATCTCTCAGCTGTCCAGTCTCCTAACAGTGTCTCCCATTGGCCAACACACCAAAAGCAGATCCAGAAAGCCCTTTTGTAGCCCTTCCAGGCACAGACAAGGGTACAGAGGGGGTCTGGAAAATCAAACGGAGAATAGCTTTCAGAAGAACTGATTGTGTATAACCAAAACTGATCCTGAGCAATTCTGAGGGCTCTACAGGACTTGAAAACGGTGAATCTGATGTCTGTGGCCACACTTCCACTCTCTCCTACTGCCTCTTCTAGCCTGGGAGTGGTAAAACTGATACCAGCCCCTGTGGGCTCTGCTCGCCCCCACTCGTTTCCCTTGACACTGGCCACGCCTTTGTAGGTAGTGCCTTTCCTGAACTGCTGTCACTTAGTCTCCCTGAGTGCACATCTTCTATAATCCCAGCCTGCCCCAGGAGCTTAGAAACACTCTGTAGAGACAACGCCAAAGTTCATTGTCCCCAGTATTCTACCCGAGTTACAATTCTAAAACATAGCCCTCCAGCCACATTGCCTCTTCTGCACACAGGCTCACCCTCACTGACCATCTGGAACTTTCCAAGAATTGAACACTCAACACTTTTTTTTTTTAATCTGCCACAACATCCTTGAATAGTTTTCTCTTCAAAACAAGGGCTGACTGTGAATCATCTGGGGGACCCACATGGCGATCAGAGAACCAGACACACAAAGAAACACCTTACCCCTATTGCTCCTCTACGCAAGAGGCACCCACACTTGAGTCATTCAGCCCACAGCACCAGTAGAGAATGAATGCAACGGATCTTCTGTCATTTCCTCCAGATGCTAAGGAGTGTGACCAACAAAAACACAAATGGCAGGCCTCGCTGTGTCCTGTCATCTTGCTCAACAAGACTCTTTTCTTTTCACAAAGGCCTGCTCATATTTTATTATAAAGATTTACATTTTATGGACAAATTATATATCACTATTAGAATTTGCCAGAAATAATACCCCAGATAATGGGTCTCCACAGAGCTAATAGCTTCAATTCTCCCAGTGATGTTAGAGGGTGCTTACGCAGATATAACTTTGCATTATAAGGAGGCAGAATTATAGTCAATATAGAGTCCAAGAGGCTAAAAGGTAACCTCTAGATCCCCCATGTTCACAAGAGGCTCCCAAAGTCCTGGAAACAGGGGTAGTTCATCTATAGTCTCAAAAAAAAACAAGGAAAAAGAAAAACAAACCTGCTTTAAGCATGGCAACAGACTACAGAAGTCAGGACAAAAGCTTCAAATTGAGGACTGTGTCAAAGATGACGTATTGGGGTGGAAGGGGAAACAGTGGGAAATAAGAACATCAAGATGGCTACAGCTTAGCTGTGGTAAACTTCAGAGACTATACTCAAGCATTTGGACTTTATTCTAATGGTAATGGGAACTCACAGAAATCTCCACGGGAAGATATGGTTAGACCCACAGTACTCCCTCAATTGTGCCATGTCAATTGCAAGTAGACACGTCCTCTGTTGTCATCTATATCATTCAAGGGCCCCTCTTCAGATGGAGTTGCTGTCCCCTTACATCTATCCATGTTCACGGCACACAACTCGCAGCTGATGGCTGGTGAATAAGTGGCGAAGAACATTTATTGTGTAGTCTTTCCTATAAAGAGGATGTATACCTACAATTAAATATCCCCACCAAGGTTTTCCAGGCAATGAGAAAAGAACCATTACCCAGACAAAAATTTAAACTCATAAAATTCAGCGAATGCCAAAGATTCCCAGCCTCTGCCATGCATCCCTGTCACTCTTAGGGGACAGGGAAACATAAATAAAACAGTGGAGACTTGCCCTAAAACTTAAACCTTTGACTCAGTACCTGCATCTTTCTTGATGGAGGAAATTAAACATCTCCTCAGAGTGATGAAGGGTTTCTATGTTCGGATTTACACTCTGCCCTGGTCAAGATGATACCTGTGTGACTGCAAACAGGAGCAGGAACCTAGGATCTTTCACTGTTGAGTCAACCAGAGATTCTTTCATGAAAATGAGGGCAAATTTAGGTTTACTCTGATGGTTTCCTAACTGGCTCACCAGAGCAAATAGCCCAAGATATAAAAAATTTAAGCGTAGCATGGAACCCTCACATTTAGGGCAGCAAAGAGTTTGGAATGCATTTGCTTGTTCTTAAAGATACCAATATCAGTATCTTTAATTACTGATTATCTGTGAGCATAAGATGTTGTATTTCATGAGTGATAGGCATGAACCCAGAAGTTAAGGTCCCTTCCAACATCCAGAGTACAGATCTTAAAGCCAGAACCCTCACTCCCACAACCCTTTCTAACTAAACACATCATATTGGCCTGTGCTGGATCAGGAGCCCTGAAGAGTCTGCCAGAGAAAGGTAGAGATTTTTCGGGTTAACTTTGCTGTCCCATCTAAGGACTGTTCTGTGTGGATCAGTTTCCCGTTACTGTGACATACTACTTGACACAAGCAACTTTCGGGGGGAACGTTTTGTTTCTGTCCACAGTCTCTGAGGTTTTGGTTCATCATCCTCAGCTCCACAGTGAGGCAAGATGTGCTGGTGAGAAGATTGCGGGACAGAGGCTGCTTGCCTCTGGACAAGCTAAGAAACAGAAAGAATGCCTGTGCTCTGGGCTTTCTCATTTTATTCCATGAAGGCCCACAGTCAATGGGTTATGTCGCACACATTCAGGAAGGTTCTTCCTCCTTTAGTTAACCCTCTCTGGAATCACACTCAGACACACCCAGACATGTGCTTTACTAATCTAGCAGCTTCTTGTTCCACTCAGATGCACAACCAAAACTAATCAGCATGCTTCTCCTTCAGTGCCCCAAGCTCTCCTAGGCCCAGGGAGGCTTTGTTTTCAGTCTCTCTCCAGACTTCTCCATCTTGTCTCATTTTCTGTCATGGGATTCAGCCGTGAACAAAACAGGGCTGATTCTTTAGGAGAGGCTGCAGTCCTGCTTAGGAGGTGTTTGAAGAAACAACACTTGGAAAGTCTAAGACAGAGAGGGTCAGTTGTCAGTCTCCACGTGATACTTCAGGGAAGAGCCACACAGAGAGGGTTTGAGCAGAGACCAGAATGGTCTACACTTCTCAGGCTGCACTAGATAATGTGCCCCCTTTCTCTCTGCATGCCATCCATAGTAAAGCAGTAGCTAACCACGGTAGGGCCTAAGGAAAGTCATGGAACTGGACCATATCATGCAGAACGGGTTGTGCACAAGAAGGTTGGTTTTCAAATACATGAAAGGCTGTCCCATGTTAGAATTAGTATTTAGACTGAACAACCCTTGAAAGTAAAAAAAAAAAAAAAAAAAAAGTTGGAATATGAATAGGAATGTAACAGTAAAAGAGGGGAAGACCACAGCATCCCATGGGGGTGTGAATAGGAAGGAAACAGTAACAGAAGGAAAGACCACAGATTCATAGCTCAGGAAAACAGCTTGCCGGAGATAACCCAGGCCAGGTGCTGGTGAGAAAGAGGGATCTCCACTGTAAGGACTAAGGAAGACACTTGACATGGATGCTGCAAAAGATATGGAAGGGCCAGAGGAGAGACTCTCCTGGTGATAATACGGAAGCCATGCTCCATCAAGAGGGTGTAAAAAAGCCCAGGACACATTTCCAGATGTTCTTCCAGAAGTGTTCAACATGCCAAGCTGGTGAGAAATGGGCTTATGTATATGGCTCCTCTAAACAAACCCTAAACCTTCCTACAGCAAGAGGAGCATGACTGACTCTCTTTTGGCTCCAGACTCTCCCCATGGGAATCTTGACAGTGGCTCCAGACTCTCCCCATGGGAATCTTGACAGCTAATAAGCTAGGAGAGACTACAGGAAGAGCCCACAGAATCTACAGCCTAAAAAAAATTATCCAGAGGTAATTAAAAATGATATAAAACAGAGAGGGGGAAACATGTCGACTATAATTGTGTGCATGTGTGTGCATACAGAGTATATGTGTAAAGGCAGGTGCACACATACCACAGTGTGCATGCTGAGGTTAGGGGGCTGCCATGGGTATCATTCCTGACCTGGTTTGAGAAAGGCTCTTTTCATTGTTCTTCTGTTGTATATGCAAGCCAGCTGCCACCAGCTCCCAGGCATTTCCACGTCTCCATTTCTCATCTCTCAACAGGAGCCCTGGGATTGTAGAAGACTAGGCTATGCTTCGGGAACTCATGTGGGTTCTGGAGATTGAAATTTGGGTCCTCATACATATGCAGCAAGTGCTCTTACCCACTGACCCATCTCTCTCTCCCCTGTGTCTCTTACAATTAGAACAAAAATTTCATCAGAATAGGTCAAGCCTTGCTTGTTTCAAACCCATCCTCACACAACATATTAGTGAAATAACGTAGAAAGACAAAGGTCCAGAGTATGAGCCTCAGTCAAGATAACATGGTACCACTGGCCAGGAGCTCAGGGATGTCTGTGGGATGTGTGGATGTCTGTATGATGTAATCACACTCAGTCTCCTGCCTGAGAGCCTTGGAATGAAAAGCCTGGGCTCTTGAGAAAGAGCAACACTTACCCCACTAAGGGAGAGCATGATCCCCTTGACCTAACATCCTTGCTAGCTTCCTATTGCAGTGATGAGCACCATGACCAAAAGCAAGTTGGGAAGGAAAGGGTTTATTTGGCATACACTTTCACACCATAGCCTATTACTGAAGGAAGTCAGGACAGGAACTCAAGCAGGGCTGGAACCTGAAGGCAAGAGCATGCAGAGGTCATGGAAAGATGCTGCTTACTGGCGTGCTCCTTATAGCTTGCTTAGCCTGCTTTCTTATAGAACCAAGGACCACCAGCCTGGGCCCTCCTCCACTGATCACTAATTAAGAAAATGCCCTACAGTCAGATCTTATTTTCAGCAGAGGCTCCCTCCTTCCAGATGACTCTAGCGTGTGTCAAGTTGACATAAGACTAGCCGGCACACCTAACTCTGTAGATGTCGAAGCTGGAACTCGATTCCAGCTCCCTGACTTTTCATTGCTCCCAGTGTTAAACTCCAAGCTAGAAGAAGCTATGTTGCCAATAGTTTGGACTGCAGGATATTGCCTAAACATTTTCCTGAACAGTTCTATTGTCCAAAAGATATCCAATGGAATTCATGAATTGAATGACTTCACGTCTTCATGAAAATTTCTCATCACACAAACAGACCTACCAAACTCCTCCATCAGAGGCCATATAATACAGTTTCAGATGCATAAGTTTGGATGTCAGTGTTGCACCTGAAGAAAGGAAGCAGCTGGGCAGTGGGGGCATGCCATTAATCTCAGCACTCGGGAGGCAGAAGCAGGTGGATCTCTGTAAATTCGAGGCCAGCCTGATCTACAGAGTGAGTTCCAGAACAGCCAGGACTGTGTAGAGAAGCCCTGTCTCAAAAAAAAGAAGAAGAGGAGGAGGAGGAAGGAAAGAAAAGAAGAAAGAAAAAACAAAGAAAGAAAAGAAACAAAGACAGCATGGATGGTCTTAGCATGCCAATGCTATGAATACTATTTAAGTCACATTGAAATTAGGCTCTAGGAAGGAAAGTGTTAACACTGGCTTGGCCTACAATATCCAATAGGGTTCCTCTGCCAAAGTACTTACTTTAAAGGCAGTCACTGCATTCACTTCGTCTCCTGGCCTTAATTTAGGTTTTGCTATGCTCGACAATTTCAATGCCAAGAGGAAGAGACTGAGTGAGAAAGGGGACGTACTGGTCTGAACCTGGAGAGTTGATCTAATTGAACTGAAAAAAAATTAAAACCCTCCTCCATCTGCTCGGCACACCTGCTGATGGAGCACAACCACAGGTAGGGAGGAAATCCATCAGAGACCAGTTATAAATAGACCTTTATTTCATCTGCTAAGAGCTTGGCAGCCGAGGTGGGAGGGCTGCCTACGCGCTGGCAGCCAGGAGAAAGCACTGTGCTGCTTTTATGCTTCAGTGGAAGGATCAGAGAGAAAAGAGAACTGAAAAACAATGAAAACTAAAGTGGGATAAAATAAAACGAGGCAAAAGTCCCAGAAGCTGATGTGGCCACCAACCACCAAGCAGTTTAAGGATGGCAGACACTGCTGGTAAAGGGTGAGGCTGCCTGAAGATGGATCATGCCCCTTCATAGGAACTGAGTGGAGAAGATGGGTTCACCCATCACTTTTAGAACAAGGCTGACGGGTTATTTATAAGATAAACCAAGAAAAAAGAACTGGGCTCTAGGTTCGGGCTTCACACTGCCCTTCCACCACCTGATGTGCTATTAGCATTTGATGGCTGAGGCTACAGGGAAAGTCAGCTTTCTTTAGGGATGTGGCCCCTGGTAGGCTGCCCACGCTCATGCCGGCAGCACTAATTAGACTCAATGAGTTCTTTTGAGAGCAGGGGTTGTGGGGAGAACATGAAGTTGGGAGGGAGATATGACTGAAGGGTCTAAGAGGAGTTGGAGGTGAAGAGGGAGGCATGATCAAAACACATTGTATACGTGCATAAAAGTGGGATGGATGGTTCATTCGATCAAATTTCTATATGCAACTAAAATGTAAACCAGGAGTAGGAAAATGTGTCCATGAAGAAGAAATGGGTACATCAGAGGTCTTGGGCTCCTCCCTCCAGGTAAGTGAGAAGAAACTGCTCTTCACATCCTGCTGCCTCTAGAACAGGCCTCACAGCCAGGACAGCAAACAGCAATTTGTAGTGATATTGCATCTGTATTTTAATAAATAAAGCTTGCCATACAGGCTAGGCAGCGATGGCACACATCTTTAATGCCAGCAGCCACACTAGTTAGCAGTGGTGGTACACGCCTTAAATCCCAGCACTAGAGAGGAATATAAGGCAGAATGAGACAGGAACTCGCTCTCTTTCAGCCTGAAGATTTAACAGAGGTAAGAGCTCTCTAGTGGCTTGGCTGCTTTGCTTTTCTGATCTTCATGTTGAACCCCAATATCTGTCCCTGGGTTTTTATTAATCATGCTACAGCAGTTAAACTGGGGGAATCACCTGCAAGGGAACAGATGAAAGGGTCCACCGGAAGCAATGACTGCCCAAGGTGGGCCTGATTTGGAACCAGAGACTCAAGGGCAAAAATGTCAGCGATTCTGTTTCTAAATAAGGCCCTGGAGAAAGAGGTGAGGGAGAAGAGGGGGTTTATATTTATCTCACTTGCAGAAGTGTAGGCTCTCAGAAACCTCCCTCATCCCCAAGAATATTAAGGGTATCATCAAGAAGATAATGACCCGCTATTCTGTCGCCACCAAGGACAACAAGAGAAATGGGATTGACTGTGTCAAGGGAGAACTAGGTTAAATGGAAGAGCTTCCTGGCAGCAAAGGTTATTAAACACCGGGAAGGGGAAGCAATGGAGATTAGGGTGCTCCCTGGAGGTCTTTTCAAAAAGCAGAATAGCTTGCCAACTACCTGGGGTCACTTAGGTACAATTCTGCCCGCTTCTCAGGCCTTGATCTGGGAGCTAACTCATCCCCTGGCCCAGTCAAGGGACAGCTACTGTCATTTTTTTGTAATGAGATCTCAGAAGGAGAATAAGCATTAAGAAAATGGCAAAAACGCTCTTGGAGCTAAAACTCACTTTTCTTTATTTAAAGAGTACACTGGGTTTTGGTTTTCTTTCTTTTTCTCCTCCTCCTCTTCCTCCTCCTCCTTTATATATTTCCAGAAACAACCAAACTGCATCCTCACAGATCTGTTCTTCTGAAGCATTAACAGGAACATGGGTGGGAGATGGTGTGTTGGGGGGGGGGGAACGTTCTGAGCTGATGGTGCAGCCAAGCCTGCTGTTTGCCTCCACATAGAACACTGCTAATCTAGGAAGCTGGGACTCAGCCTGGCCAATCTCACTCATCTAATCACAAAGAGACCAATCCAATGATCTCCTTACTGTACAATTTTAAAGACTTTGAAGTATTTTGTGTTTTTATTTGGGTGTGCTCATGTGTGCTGCATATATTGTACATGAGCGGAAGAGCTCACGGAGGCCAGAGAGGGCAGAGGGCCCCCTGGAGGTAAAGTTATGAGCAATGGGGGTACTGGGAACCAAACTCAGATCTTTTAGAAAGGAAGAACCTGCTTTTAATTGCTGAGCTATATCTCTGGCCTCTGTTTGTTTGTTTTTTTAATAGCTGTTTGTATGTATGTGCCTATGTGTATGTGGTGAGGGAGAATTGTCCGTATTCTGTCATGTTCTCTCTATTGTGCCTTTCTATAGAGAGAAACACGCCAGGGAGTGAACAGACCTACAACCCTAGCCCTTCTTCCTCTGCTGTCACAATGGCGGCTGTGTCTCCGCATCTGTTGTTCTTTTCCACCTCACCGAGAGCTCAGTGGGGCTAGACTGTGTGTGCTGTCTCATCATTGAACCCTGAGGGACTCAGATAGGATGAGGAGGACAGACTGACTTATGGGTTAGATGGATGGATGAATGACCTAGCACTTCCAAAGGACACATGTTCCCTATTGGAGGAGGAACAAGAAGAAGAGGAGGAGGAAGAAGAGGAAAGAAAAGAAAGGGAAGAAGAGTAAAGGGAAGGAGGAGGCA
The DNA here is from genome assembly GCA_004026605.1 of Ondatra zibethicus. Taxonomy (NCBI): domain Eukaryota; kingdom Metazoa; phylum Chordata; class Mammalia; order Rodentia; family Cricetidae; genus Ondatra; species Ondatra zibethicus. The sequence continues at coordinate 73,157 of PVIU01003321.1, read as the reverse complement.
CTAACAGCAGAAGCAACAGCATCTTGAGCTGGGGAGATTGCTCAGTTGGGGTAAAGTGCTTACCTTGAGAACCTAAGTTTGATCTAGAACCCACTTAAAGAAGGGGGGGGGAAGGTCAGTCTGGTAGTAGGCATTTATACTCCCAGTGTGGAGGAGGCAGAGATCGGTGGATTTCTTTGGCTCACTGGCCAGCCAGACCAGCCTATTTGGTGAGTTTCAGGACAATGAAAGACTATGTAACCCAAAACATGCACAGTGCCTGAGCAAAAACACCTAAGAAAATTCTTTGGCCTCCATACACACATGCACACACTTGCACGCACACCTACACACACACACACACACACACAAAGCATGTGCATGCACCTAGCACTACATTATTCTCCTACTGAGTCCTCATAGAGTGAAGTGGCTAAAAGACACCAAGAGCAATGGAGTTGGAGGCAGAAGGCTGCATCTGAGCACTAACCTTGTCACCAAAAAGGCCAGGCTGCACTTCTCTGAGATACAATTGTCTTACCTATTGGGGGGAGGGGATGTATCTGTCTGTCTGTCTGTTTGTCTGTAGCTTAGAGGGCATGAAAATGGCAGAGTCTGCAATTACATGTAGCATGACTTTAGTACACTCTTTATAAAGACTTAAACTGTGACACAGAAAGCAGGTGTACAAAGATGCTAGCATAGGGGAGAAATTCAGCAAGGCGGGAAGAAGGACCCAAGGCTCCGAGAGAAGGGGATCCTTCCCAGGTACCCCCACCACCACCACCTTTCTGTCTACAGCTCACTAACAGACTTGAGTAGGGATCAAATTCAAGACAGTCAGTATGCACCAAGCGAGAGCCAGGCTCCACCCTTGGGGAGGGCAATCCTCCCAGATCCTGTCTCGAAGACTGGCCCAGCAAAGTCTAGTTTGGCAAGACCTGGCTCCCACCAGTTATTAGTTCCCACTCAGAACTTTATTGACGACCAAGATCCCTGTCAAATGGTAAAGAAAGTGCCTGCAGAAACTTTATGAAGTTTTATAAATCTTCCTAAACAGATATCTGCTGTAATCAGTAAGTGAACAGAGGGGCGGCACCCAGTGCAACTCATACACCGCCCCGCCCCTTCTTGTCTGCACCCTCCCTGTGCTCTTTTGTTTTGCAAAGTGATTTGGGAGATTAAGAGGGTTTTGTTTGGGTGGGAGGGCAGCACCCTGGGTAAGTAAGTGCTACTTGATTGCACAACAAAAGACCAACGAGAGCTTCAGCCACAACTCAGCCCCACTGGCCCCAACAGTTTGCTTTTCTCAATTAATTTATTTTGTTAGAAGAACTAAGAGGGGAAGGGGAAAGTACCCGCAGCACAGAGTACACTCGCTGTGTAGAAAAGGTTGGCATTTCTTCTAAGGGCAGAGAGCTCCTGTTTGGTAAAGCTGCAAGTGGGCTGGGGCAGCGCCCGCGCCTGCATGGCTAGTGCGGTCTAATAGTCTCAGTCAACAAAGCTTCACAAGAGCCCTGGGCTCCAAGATTGGCTCCTGGGAAGCAGGAATTGGAAATTGAGCCAGTCTATGTGGAAAATTCAAACTTTATCCCCTAGCTATTAAGGGGATACAACTCCAGCCCATTGAAAGAAATGTCAGTTAGTCCCTTTGGAGCATGGACTAGAAGCATTTATTGTGATGAAAATTGTCTCTGAAAACAAAAAGTGAAACCACTTCAATACTTTAAACATATGTCATAGTTTATTTCAACAGTCACCACAAAGAGTACATGATACATATTTGTAATCCCGCACTTGGGCGTTAGAGGCAGGAGAATCAGAAGTTCAAGACCAGCCTGGTTTAAGGACAGCCTGGACTACATGAGACCATGTCTTTTAAAAGAAAGGCACTGCCAAGAAAAATGAAATATAGAGCAAAGATTGGGAAGATATTTTCAACTCATAACTCATATAATAAAGGACTCATTGCAAAGCATGCTACAAATTTATAAGGACAAAGCAGCCAAGAGAAAATTATAAAGAGGCTATATAATATACAGAAAAGGAAATATAAATTACTGATACAGAAAGATAGTCTATCCTACTAAGCAAGCAAGCACAGAGATAAAAACAACAACAAAATATACTCCAGCCACTGGATTGGCTCAGAGTTGGACACAGGCAGGTGTGGATGAAGATGAAGCAGGCTGTTCCCTCCCCAGGGGCAGCTGCCTAGAAGTATAAGCCTGTGCTACAGAGAAAAGCTGATGTACTCAGCAGTGAGACCCCAAGTTCAGGTCTTGCCCAAAATGGCCCACGTACAGGCAGGTGATTCATCAGGGGGAAGTGTGACAGCATCCTTAGCACTAGGCAGAGACCCAAATATCCATCCACCAAATGCATGGACTGCAATGGACCCATGCTGTCAGCATAGATAAATCTCAAAAATACTTGACTTTGCAAGACAGGAGATATCAAGAGCTCCACACCATTTTAAAGTTGGTGTAAGTTGTAATTGGGTAACACAAAAGTTACATTGTATACAGTTGTGTGTCTAGCAAACACTACAAAGTATATACCAGAAAGTTGCCAATTTCAAGGCTTTAGTTTACATCTCAAATGATCTCACTTCTTAAAAAAAAAATTAAAAATACCTGAAGAAAATAAATACAGGCATGTGTTCAGCTGGGATAATGGGTAACTGCCTTATTCATTCTGCCTTATTCTCTGTATTTGAAAGTTTTTCCTGATTAAACATGTTTTAAGCATTTTAAAAGAGTCTATTGGCATGTGCAGCTAAAAAGCATGAGGCATCAGGCACAGCATCATTATCCATCACCAGCATGTGCTGGGGGAGCTAAACTAGATAATTAGCACTCATGCCTCTGTCGGGCCTATCAGCTGAATAGCTCCAGGCATGTTACTCCATTTGGTATTCTTGCCAACCCTTGGATACAGGTATTAAGATAGCCGTTTTACTGACAGGAAACAGCGATCATTAGAATTTGAGGAATTTTCCCCATCACTCAGTAATGGATCTACTTCTGAGATCCCTTATGGACAGTGCCAGGGACAGACGCCCAGAGAGATCTGAAGACCTATGACCTCAGAGACATACACTTCATCTGTAAGGTCTGGTTCTCCAAGTGAAAGCAGAGCCTATTCAGCAAATAAAGATCTCCAACAGTGCTGTGCTTACCGCATCCAGTCAGGTCCACCTCTCCTGACAAGCCTTTCTAAAACCCCGAGCTGCCTCTATAGACAAGCTATGACCATCACCTCAAAACTCATAATGTGTTGCTGAGGAGGGGAACGAAAAACCTATCCGGGTAGGATTTTTCTTCTTTTTCTTTTTTTCTTTTCTTTTCTTTTCTTTTCTTTTTTTTTTTTTTTTTTTGGTTTTTCGAGACAGGGTTTCTCTGTAGCTTTGGAGCCTGTCCTGGAGCTAGCTCTTGTAGACCAGGCTGGCCTTGAACTCACAGAGATCCGCTTGCCTCCCGAGTGCTGGGATTAAAGGTGTGTGCCACCAGCACCCGATTTTTCAAAGACTGGGGAAGGTGGCTGAGAGGATGAAGCACCCGCCATATGTGGGCTGGAGTTGGTATCCAGAGAACCCACTTAAAAGCCATGTGGGTGTGGCAGCTTTCCTGTAATCCCAGTGTTTGCCAGACCAAAGTACAGGGTCCTCAGGGCAGGCTGGCTGGCTAGACCAGCCACCTCTCCCAGCTCAGGCAGCCATGCTCCTTGGTAAAGAAAGTGAAAAGCAGCCAGGAAGACATCCAGCATTAGCCTTAGGCCTCATGTGTATGCACATCCACGAACATGAACACCCACACATCTGCATGCACACAAAACACACACACACACACACACACACACACACACACACACACTGCTCCCTAGTTAAGGGAACTATGAAAAATTCCAAAGTTAATAAAGTAGAAACTGTTATTTTATCTTTTGATATCTTTTATTAGGTGTGCTAGTGACTATCACCACACACACTAATCACAGAGAAGTGAAAAATTAGAACAGACTCAGTTCCTGCTTTGAGGGTTTGTGCCACCATACATGCTGACCAAACACACATTGCACCGAGGTGGGAGAGAGCCCAGTGGTCAAAAGCACTTGTTGCTCTTACAGGGATCCTGGAGTCAGTTCCCAGAACCCACAGGGCAGCTCATGATCTGTAACTCTCGTTCCAGGAGATCCCATGCCCTCTTCTGAGCTACATGGGAACCAGACAACCACATGGTGCGCATACATACATGCAGTACAAATATTCATACATATAAAAGAAAATCTACAAAAATTAACAACACACACACAAGAAAAACCATAACACTGCACCCACATAAACTGAATTTAAGGACTATGCTGCCCGCCCAGGCCCTGATCAAGTTCAAAAGCAACCACAAAAATAACAGTATTGGAGCTGCAGAGATGGCTCTGTGGGTAAGAGCACTGACTGCTCTTCCAAAGGACCCAGGGTTCAATTCCCAGAACCCACATGGCCTCTCACAACTGTCTCTAACTCCAGTTCCAGGGGATCCAACATCCTCACACAGACATGCATGCAGACAAAATACCAATGAACATAAAATAAATATAAACAAATAATTTAAAATATTTTAAAACAAATAAAATAATAGCATCACCTACTACTGGAGGCCATGCTTCACTCCACCCGGCAGTGAGCAGGTCCCTCACATCCTGGGTTGTCCATGAGAGTTGATGAAGATCATGGGCTTCTCCCTAACTCACAGAGAGAAGACGGGTGCCCACTTCCCACATGGCTCAGTGTTGAAGACTTGGAAAAGATGCTAAAGCTCACAATGAGCTGTCCAAAATGTCTAGGATAGAGTCAAAAATCACTAGTCCTACCAAAAGCCAAGAAAAATCTTCACTTATACCAGAGATGGTTAAAAAGGCCAAATCCAGCCTGGCAAGATGGAACAGTGGTAAAGGGCACTTGATACCAAGCTTGATGAACCGAGTTCCAGACACATAAGCCACAGAGTGGGAGGGGAAAGCCAACTCTCACAAGTAGTCCTCTGACCTACACACACACACACACACACACACACACACACACACACACACACACAATTAAAGAATGCCAACGACCAAACAACTTGGTGTTGAGGCTATCTGACACATTGAAGAGCGGCAGCATAAAATGTTGAAAATTACAAACACACAGGAAACAAATGGGAAAGACAGAACACCTTAGCAAAGAGGGAGCAAACAAAAAACAGTACAAGCTCAAGCTCATTGGCTATGATCAATGACAAACAAATGAATCTGTGAATCTGAAGATCCAAACAATAGAAAAAGAAAAAATATACAACCAAAAGATTGGAAAGGGACCTGGGGAGATGTCTCAGAGGTTAGGAGACACACTGCTCTTGCAAAGGACCTGACTTCAGTTCCCAGGACCCATGTCGAGTGGCTTACAACCACCTGTGACTCCAGAGAGATCCAATTCCTCTGGTCTATGTAAGAACCTGCCCTCCTGGGAACATACAGAGACACACACAGATATAGCACACACTCACACAATTTAAACACATATAAGATAGGAGTGTAACAGAAGTTCTGACATTCATATCCTAGAAGTAATTGAAGAAATATGGTTGAAAAAAATCCCAAATTCAGAAAAAGATGCAACCGATATATTCAAGAAAATGAATGAGCCTAGAACAGAATGAACCAGACAAATGTAGAATAAGACACTCCTTGAATCAAACTCCTTGAAAACTAAAGACAAGAAGGAAGGTTTTGAAAGTAATGGTACTATCTTACAAGGGCAAAACACAGCAGACCTCCATCAGAACCCACAAAGTATAAAGGGGCACAAAAGGCTGAAAGAAAGAAACTATATCAGCCTAGAGTTCTATACCCAGCAAAGATATCCTTCAGGAAGGGCTGGGGAGATGGCTGCACAAGCATAAAGAGCTGCGTTCAGATCCCCAGTATCCACGTAAAAGGCTTGGCAGTGATGCATCTGTAACAGTGACTGGAGTTCGCTGGCTAGTCAACCTCGTTACTCTGTGAGTTCCAGGTTCAATAAGAGCCCAAGTCTCAAACATTAAAGTGCCACACAATTGAAGAAGGCACCCAGTGCCAACCTCTGGCCTCCATTTGCACGCATATGCATATAAACCTACACTCACACATGCACACACCTACACAAACATGAAAAACGCTATATATACACACATACACGCATATACACACACAAAGATAGCAAGCCCTTCAAAGGTAAAAGGGGAACCCAAACAGTCTAAATGCCAGACTGAGGAGAAACCAGAAGGCTGCTACCAGCAGACCTACCCCAAAGCATGACTCCAGAAAGTTCTCCAGACAGAAGTGGGAGGGACACTTAAGACATCACTTGGTATGACAAATGAACTTTGACTGGGATAGCCTGGGACAGCCTACTGCTTCATCAGGGTGGTGCCCTGATAAACACTCTAGAGAAACACAACACAAAATAATTAGAGATGGCTTGCTGTCGTCCTTGAACTTGTTCCACACGAAGCTAGCTAAGTGCTCTGTGTATATTCCCTCCTTCCTCCTTCCTAGAGCCTCTGCAGGAGATACCATGAGCCCTGTTCACAGGTGGAAAACTGGGTGTCTGGCCCATGCCTAAAGGACAGAGCCAAACTCTCGGGCCAGGCTGCTGAAGCTCTGGGGGACGTTTTCTCTCTGTGTGCGTGACGGGCAAGACTGCTTCAAAGGAAGAGTTTCTCTGAGCGTGAAGGAGGTGAACACACCCGCTTCTGGAGAGCAGCTTGATCTTTTCCAATGGAAGACAGTAGCTTGAAGTGAACAGTGGGAGGAGGGACAGGAGTGGTGTTGACGCGAGTGGAAAAAAAGGACAGCGTGGATACAGAGGGTCAGAGCCTTCTGCAGTTCAAGATGCATGGTTGGAGTGCCCAGACACTAGAGGGTCAGACCCTAAGCCGTGGGCACCCTTGAAGCAGGAAGAATGCAGGACACTGAGTGGCCAGCTGGAGAAGGGTCAGGACTTATGTTTCCATGTGACCTTTATTTTACATAGTCTCCAGTGGTGACCTTGGGGGAGTCTAACGTAGTCATGTCACAATGAATGGGGAGCTAAGCTCCACCCCTCTCTAAATTCAGAACCAGCAATGCACAATCAAGATTTAAAAACAAGCAAATTAAATTTTTTCTTTTTCAAGCATGAGGGTCAAAATGAGATGAGAACCAGGCTCCTTATTCCTTCTGTGGGACATACTAAGTGGTCATGGCAAGCCCAGCCCTGTGCTGGCCTTGCAGATGGAATTAAGTAGGAGGTTTTGGCCCACTATAGGGAGATAAACATTTATCAATTATCTGTGTCCCCTCCCACACCCAGCTACAGTAGGATTAATCATGTGTCATTTGTCTGGCCAGAACAGGCCTTCTGAATGTTGAACGTTAGGTACCTGTGAGTGAGCCTCTCTGTCCATTATTATCCCATCAGCCACATCAGGGCCACCATCACAACTTCCTTGCTCACCCCTAATACATGTGGTGTCTAACTCCTCTTCACAGCCTGCATCTCCACTTTATTTATATTGGAGAACAGACACACAGAATAAGTTAAGTTGCTGAGTTCAGTGCAGGGGATGGAACAAGCCAGCTCCCCTACTCCCGCAGAATACAGAGGGTAGACTCATTGCTCCCCCCAGAAAACACCACCCCCTTGCAAACACACTTTCAGAGACCATGATGGCTTAGCCAGGCCAAACTGGCCTCTTGGTCCTCGTCTAGGAGACAACGGAAAACAAAGCAAATGAAAGAAGACTGTTCTAAACATCCACCGTTCTATGTGAAAGCTGCGTCTTTGAGAGCGCAGTGAGCCTGTTGTAACACAGGCAGATTCTAATATGTGAGCAGAGGGCCTGACCCCATCTACTTCCCTGCAGTGTTCACCCCACACGTGTAGAAGACAGCCCGAACCACTCAAGTGTTTTCATCATGGAAATGTGGCATCCAAAACAGCGGTGAAAGCTACACTTTTAAAACTGGGTAGACTAGAGCGAACCTCCACTTTATTTTTAGAACAGTGCTCTAGAATATGTATATTGCACAGTAAAAGTGAACATCCTTTAATATATTGAAATAAATCCCATAACAACACTGCTTTTTTCTGCCCAGGCCTTTTGAGCTTGGTGTGAAGTCTGTTCTCTCTTCCATTCACTGACAGACTTCCTTCCCAGTCACCCAGAATAACTCCATCGGTAAAATATTAGCATACATAAGTGGGTGCTCAGTAAACATTTGTTGGATAAATGAATGAATAATTATAAAATACTGGATGAAAGCTCCCTGAGAGGTTTGCATTCGATTACAGAACAATGTGCTTGGATATTTAGGTGCCTACACTGAAATGGAACTCAAGGATAGTCCTGGGGGAACAGTAAAATATTAACCCATTTCTGTCTTAATAAAATAGGATGCAGTCCAAGTGCAATGCTTATGTGCCTGAGGCGGGCTTCGCTTAAAATCAGACCACAGTCTTTAGACACATCAGAATTAAGCTATTCATGCTATTATGTTACAGAGCTAGTTAACTGATGTGCGTTTGCTGATGTGTTTGTTGTCTAAAGGATCAAAAGGAAAGAATCATATAATAAGTTGAATTGTTAGTTTTGGAAAACTTTATCCATACAATTTCTTAACTAGAGCTATATGAAAAACTTATTTGAGGGAGAGTTACTGATACTCAGGTAACAGCAAACACGCTAACAGGGAACTTTTTTCGTTTTAAGATACATAGCAAGTAGGCCAGAGAGAATATGGTAAGAAACTTTGTTCGATAAAGCGACTAATATTTACCAAATCTGAAGCACAGTTAAAATAAAAAATACAGTTCTATTACTAACAAAAAATTAATATTTCTTAAGGTGTATTCTAACATCTTTGTTTTTTAATATGCTTAATTCTATTATTCTAGTCAAAACAATTGGTAATTAATGGTTTGGCTCAAGTTTGGTGCTTTACTGAATCCGCGACAAAGAAGCTAAGAAATAAACTTGCAAATATTAATTCTCTTAACTGGAAAGGGAGAAGAAGCTCTTAAACCAAATCCACAGTGGCAAAGGGGTGTTTCTAATGGCTGAGAAGCTAAGAAGACAGTTAGGGAATCTGAGCTGACCCACCGCACTGTCTTTTCACTCCACGTGGTTTTCAGCGTGGACTTGAACGTTTTGCGACTGGGCATGCAAGCGCCCCTTTCCAGTGCCCATCACGCTGCCCTTGGCTCAGCATCCATTTCAGGGACATCCGCAAGAGAGTAGATGAAAGAGCTCACACAACAAAGGTGGTCGTGTGGGAAACCACACAGACACTATGCGACTTCACTTTAGTAAACATCACAACGTTGGTTAGTTTGTTTTTAAAAAGGTGGAAGAAAATGCTTTAGCTTTTAACTTCACACACCTGCGCTCGTGTGCTTTAAAATCACATTTGCGCACCAAACGCCATTTCCAGGATGGCTGGTGTGTCTCTATAATTTTATAAAAACCATCCCCAACAATTGATCGTTGAAGGCGTGCATCGACAGGAAAGAATGAACAATTTGTTTTTGTCTAAGGATCACAAATCGATGGTTACGAACTCAAAACAAAAGCATGGGTCTCAGAACATCTTTCAGCCTGTCCCAAATGATCGGCACTCACATGGATATAGAATATATGAATTCCCAGTATCCTCTCAGTCCACAAGATAAAAAGAAAATGAGGATTGCAGGGGCTCTTCATCTAAACCCACAGCTCCCACTCTAGAATACCTCTGACAAATAGGTGGCCCACAAAAAAAACCTATCTGTCTCTCTGTGAGCCTCCCCTATTATAAAGCTGATGTTTAAGAGCAAAACTCTCACACAATGCATCATAACCAGGCCTCACAGCAAGTTATTTGTTAGTAAGAAATTAGATAGAAAAGTATATATAGATATACATATATATATAATCTAAGTAAAACACTGGGTAAAATTTAAAAAAGAAGATCGATCAACTTTCTCCATTAAAAAAAAAACATTTTGAGAGAGTCAAGATACAGAATTGTTGAATAAAACCTTAGTCAACTCAAAACTGATGACATTTTTTCCCTCCAGCTATTTCACATACAGTGCACAGCTTCTTCCCCAAAAGGTTTACATTGCTATTCTCTACCACTCCAGCCATTTCTGCCAACATCATAAAAATTACCTTTGCTCATTTCCTCCTCACAACGCGAATTCACCGACCACAAACATCCCTGCACAGACACCTACCCACCCACCTCCCCACCCATCTCCCAAAAATGGTTCAAGCAAGACACACACACACACACACACACACACTTGCGCGCATGCACGCATGCACGCAACACACACACACACACAAAAAAAAATAATGACCAAGCTCACAGTTCCTGTTTGCCCTTCAAGCGAAGTCGGGTGTCTTCAGCTTGCCTTTCTGGTCTTCGGCATTGTCACTAATTGCTGGGGGTGTAGTTTAGGATGGCATGAAGCTGCAGAAATCAAAGCTGTGGCTTTAAGACATCATTTTCTCAAACACATGGATGAGACAACTTTGACTCGGACTCCCTGGCCAGGCAGCCATAAAAATCTTAGAAAGACTCCTTGAAAACTCAGTATCTAGAAATGGGAGGATATTAAGTAAAATGAAAGTATTTAAATCTAGAAGCTGCTGCTCCAAACATAACTCCGAGGATGTCTGATTTGATTTGAAAGCAGGTTTGTATTGATGAGCAAAGTTTATTCTGTAAAAAACTACAATTCTCTCTAATAAGACACTCTGTTTGCCATCTTCTACAGTAATTCTGTTTCTCACGGTCATGATCATACATGCAAAAAAAATAAAACAAAATAAAATACATTATTTCCCAAATGCATGGACACTGGGGAGGATGCCTTTTTTTGAAACAGGCTATTTTTTTTTCCTGAATGCTGGTGACTAAATGTCATAGTAAGAGGCAACACTCTCAAACAGCCCAAGAGACTTCAAAAGCTTTCTAAGTTTGAAAACCAAAAAGTTGTGAGTTTTCCTGTATCCCGGGACGGTTTCCTTTCTGAAGCTCAAGCCGAGAAACAGACAAAAGAGACTGATGCGACTGAGCTCTGCCAAGTCTTGCCTTTTCAAAATTTCCTCAGCTCTCCCTCTGCCTCTCTCTCCCTCCCTCCCCTCTCCTCTCTCTCTCTCTCTCTCTCTCTCTCTCTCTCTCTCTCTCTCTCTCTCCTGTCCCTCTCTCTCCCTCACTCCTTCCCTCCCAGTATGGCAACCTTCCGAGCAGTCTTGGCGGAGGTCCAGGCTATGCCAGTCTGTCTGAATTCTTGTCTCCAAAGGATGTCCTTTGCGGATCAATTAATACATCTGAAAACAGGAAGCTGTGGGGCAGTATCCAGATCCTGGCATGACAGCACCGGCTGCTGCCAAATCACCTTACAGATTTCCTGGTGCCCTACCTTTCCCAGGCATCGCTAGCATGTTCCCTGCAGTGAGCTAACGTGTTCGCTGCTTGAAGATGGGGAAATCTGTTCTCTAGAAATGTCCATATGTGACATGTGCTCAACCTGCAAAAAAGCTGAGCTTCCCTATGAGGGGAGATGAATGGAACTTTAGGAGCACTCTCTTTACACATTTGCTTCAATGTATAATTACACATTTTGCCCTGCTACAAAGAATCATGGGAGAGTAGAAAAGGAGGCATGGAGATTAAAATTTAAACTGCCATGCCTCATCCTCTAGTGAATAAACATGGCTCTGGTTGATTGTTTACTCTTATTTTTAAGGAAACTGTATGTAAACTATACTTACCAAAATTCTGATTTAGGGAGGAAAAAATAATAAATCCTTTCAAAACAGAATCAAGGAAAGAGGAAGACAAAACATTAGCATGACTAGTAATATATATGCATACATAGATGACCACATAGTAACATCTGAATCCTAGCCATTACTTGTTTTCTAAATTTGTGGTAATGGTAACTGAATAAGCATACATATCTTATTTTAATCTGTAGCATTGTGCACTTTTGAAAACAAAATAGCCAGGTAGAACTTCACTCTTTTACCTGGTTAAAGAAAATATCCTGCTTGATTGGTTGGCAGCACCAATAATTGAGACTTAGTACACCTAAGTTCTGGAATGACCAGGCTTTCACAGAAAGTCAAGAAATCTGAGTTCTCATCCTTGGGTCTGTTGCTTTCTCATTTGGATAACCTCAAGGTCACAAACTTGCTTAATCTATTCAAGTCTAATTTTCTCATCTACTGAGAAGGGTCAGAAAGTCATGAGTGACTCACCCTCTGGGCTCCTAAAGTATCTTTTCATATTCAGGTCACCAACTGGATGTGGTATCCATCACAGACAAGGTTATGTGTCACTTGCCTAAGAAAAGTGAAAGTTTTCCAAAACCCTCCATACAGAGTGTTCAGCAAATCTGCTGAGGGGACAAGTCATGAGAAGAGAGCACACAAACGTCACTCTGAAGTCCTATAAAACTGTGTATGATGGTTTAAACACACACACACATACTGCTAAGTCACAAAGCTGACAGATGAAGGGGATGCTACAGAAACACCATGAGGGTAAATTAAAGCACTAAAGAAACCAGGCAACATGTTAGCTATTCTTTCAAACAGGAATAATGAAACAAGGCTAGGACCTCAGCGATTTTAAATTCACAATCAAACTGTTGCCGCCAAAGTCAAAGAATCTTAAAAGCAGCAAGAGAAAGGACTCATTAAGGTACAAGGGAACTTGAATAAATAAACAACAGGATTCCTCAAAAAACACAGAGACTAGAAAGAAGTGGGTCAACCATTGGTTTTTCCATAAGAATTTACCAATAGACTATTGCTGAAGACACAGGTCACATGACAGAGAAATCATGCTGGTACTGACAGAGAAGCTTTCTCCTTGCTAGCTGGACAGACTGTCGGAGGAAGAAAAGTCATCAACAGTCTTGCCAGCTGTGAACCCTGTGAACTACAATAACGGCCAGCATGGTAAGTTATGCACACCACTGCAATCGTGGCATGAATGCTATGGAACAACCACTCACATTCTTATTGAGTTGAGTCCCACTCAACAAAAGGGAACTCAGGCCTGGAATTGTAAACTAGACCAAGAACCCATGACTAGGGATGCCTTAGGCCCTAGGAAAGAAGCTATTATTATTATTATTATTATTATTATTATTATTATTATTATTATTATTATTATTTTGCTTCATGGGCATAGTATTAACCTCCCTTCTGAATAAATACTTTATCTGTGTACTCATAGATTAGTGTGGTTCCCACCCCCATCAGAGAAGCTTCTTTTTGCTTGAAGGCCTTCTCTATCCTGAATCACCACCAGAGCTCCACTTCCACACCCCATGGTTACGTCCCTGCTTTCATACTTCACGATGAGAATTATGTTCCAAAATGTGTCAATTTCAAAAAAATAATAAAATTAAAAATAACACCACAGACCAACATCTCTTACAAATATAAATGAGAATTTTCTGAACCAAATACTAGTGAGATCCTAGCTGAATCCAGCGATTACCAACCTTGACCAAGTGCATTGTACCCTGGGAACACAAGGCCTGTTTAACACCAAGAAGCAGGCAACACAACACATCGCACTGGCAAAATGAAGAAAAGACGCCACATGATCACCTCTGTGGGCACAGGAAAGCATTTACAAAACAGGCTTTGTGAGTTCAAAAAGAAAAGAAGCATACAGTCAACTGGCTGGAGAAAGAGAAAAAGAGAAAGAGGGGGAAGCGGGAGGGCTAGAAGGAGGGGGCAGAGGAAGAGGAAAGAGGAAGGAGAGAAAAGAAGAAAAAAAAATTTCTGTAATAGAAGTGAGATAACCTACAGAACAGGAAAACATTCACAAACCACGCATCTGATAAAGGTCAGTTACTCAGAATTTAGGTTTGCTGTTTCATTTTGTTTTTTCAGTCTTAAGATCCCCCACAATAAGGGACTGGAGAGATGACTTAGCCCTGGAGAGAACTCACCACTCTTGCAGAGAATCTGAGCTCTGTTCCCACTGAATTCACTTTGGTGGCTCACAAGTACCTCTAACTCCAGCTCTGAGGGCTCAATATCTCTTCTGGCCTCCTTGGGCACTGCACTCACATGCACGTGTGCACACATGCACACACACACAGAGTTGGAAAAAAGTCTTTAAAAAATTAAACAAATTAAAAGGTTTTTGTTTTGTTTTGTTTTGTTTTGAGGCAGCTGATCCACTCCTGGATAGTGCCTCAAGAGAACTTTAAAGCTCATTGGCACAGCTTATGCACAGATGTTTGGAGTAGCATTATTCACATCATTCAGAATAAGGACAACTCAGGAAGCTCTAAGCTAGCCAAGTATGATATAAACACATGGTAGAATATTACTCAGCAACAAAAAGGATGAGGCCCTGATACACTCTACAAGATGGATGAAACATGGAAGTGAGGTGGAGCCAAAGAAGCCAGGAATGAAGGTGCACATATTATACAGCTCTGTTTACATGAAAAATCCACAGTGGGCAGATCTGCAGACAGAGGAAAAACCTTCATTGTTGCCAGGGTCTGGACAGAAGTAAGGATGAGTGAGTGGCTGCAAATCAGTTTGGAGTCGGAGCTACACAAGCAGCGAGGTGAGCTGAAAGTCACAGGGTGAACAAGACAACATGGTAAGTTTTGGGTGTGCCTTCTATCTTGTCGTTTTAAAAACATACCATCCATCTTCAATGTCTACAAGTGCTCTGACTGGTCACTGGAAATAGCCATGGTGGCCCTTTTGGCCTGCTACAAAAAGGGCTTGTCAAACACCAAGGCCCTCTGGAATCCACTCCCAGATGCACCCAGCAGCTCTAGCTCCTAGTGCTGCTTCAGCCTCTTAGTTTGGTCCCAGGTGACTCCAGCATTCCCAGCTCCACCCACATAGGGCTTCTCTGCCCACTCTCAGGGGCTGGTCTCCTTGGAGAACACGAATCCTGGCTACCGGGCACTAAGGAAGTCAGAGTGTTGACAGCCAACATCTCTAGTGCACCACGTCCTCTCTTCCCAGAGCACCTCATTCTCCACACATAGCATCCTGGCAGCCCCTCGAGCTTTCTTCAGCCCTGACCCACAACTCACTCACCTCTGTACCCTCAAATTCTCTGCTACCACCATTTTCATCCCAGCCTCCCACATAGATAGGACTCTGCCCTCTGTGTAGTGTGGGACAGTGAGCAGCAGGACTGTGCACACTCATAAATATGTCACTTCCCTTCCCATTTGCACATGCTGTGAAGCCTTTGGATTCCAGTTGTCAGACAGAAAAGCCCCAGAATTCAGTAGCAACTCAGTCCACGAGACCAGATGTCTCAGCTGGTCTTCAGTATATGTCAGGACCCCAAAGAAGTCGGCTCTAATGCCAATGAAGGAATGCCAGCAGAATGAGGGCAAGCAGGGAAAGAAGGAAGTGTCTTTCTTCCTTATCTTTTATATAGGTTGACACTAGAAGGTGTGGTCTAGATTTAGGGTGGGTCTTCCCACCTCAAATGGTCCAAATTTAAGGTGGATCTTCCCATCTCAAGTGATATGGATTTAAGGTGCATTTTCCTATCTCAAATGATCCTATTAACTAAAAATCCCTCACACGTATGCCCAGTGACTTGGGTTTATTTATAGTTAATTCCAGATATTCTTGACAACCAAGAATAGCTATCACAATGGCTTACAGAAAGTTCTTTCAGTTTATGTCTTTGTACCACAGGTTAATTTCAAAGAGATGTTCATATTAAACATATAACATCATTTGCCAGAAATAGCAAATTCTTTAACAAACAAAGATGTCATCAAATTCTCCAAGTGGAAAGCTATCTGTAAGTTCAAGGCCTGTCTATGAGCAAGCCTGGGGGAGAAGGTTAAACAGTCCACTACTGGGCTGATTCCTTCACCCTGATGGAGTCAGAAGGGTGAAGAAGATTGGGAAGGGGTGCTTTCCTCTCTGTGTTAGTGACATTTGATACTTCACCCTTGAGATATCAGTACCATGCTGTGACTCTCGCACTCTGAGAGAGGCCAGCCCTTAGCAAAAAAACAGGCAAAAGAACCAACAAGAATTGAAATTTGCCTAGCATCAGCCACGTACCCTGCTCTACTCCAGAGCTCTCATTCAGCACTTCCATCTTCCTGAGATCACTCCCAACTCACAAACATATTATTTGTGCACTGGAAGTGTGTGTGTGTGTGTGTGTGTCTGTGTGTGTGTGTGTGTGTGTGTGTGTTGTGTCTGTGTGCACACTGGGAAGTGTGTCAGGGGTATGTGTGCTGGGTGTGTATGTGTGTTTGTGCATGTGTGTGTTAAATGTGTGTGTGCTTGGTGTGCTGGATGTGTGTGTGTATATGTGTGCACTGGGGAGTGTGCCAGGGGTATGTGTGCTATGAGTGCTGGGTGTGTATGTGTGCTGGATGTGTGTGCTTGGTGTGCTGGGGTGTGTGTGTGTATGTGTGTGTGTGTGTATGCTGGGTGTACATACCTATGTTTGCAGGTTTGTGTGGGGAGATTCTAGTGGGGGGTACATGCATACATGTGTGTACACATGCACAAGGAAGTCAGAGCACAGCCTTAGGTGTCATTCTGTAACAGAGCCCCAGACCTTAGCACAACTAACTCCATGTTGGAAGTACCATTTAGTCCATAAAACTCAGCACATAGATAGCACCATCTGCCAAGATAACAACAAAGACCTAAATCCACCAAACACATAGTTCTGGAAAAGTCTCTAAATGTAGTACCCTTGCTTTTTGGCTTCTGTAGCTCTGCTTCTAGCTAACTATTCTTGTTAAGTGAGGCATATCAGCTCGGATGTGGTTTTGCACCTAAAAGCTCTCCCTGAGAAAGGCTTGGGGCTACCCTGGGATCCTGAACACCCAGTGTGATGGCCTGCCAGCTAATAAAGTCTTTCTATTGGCCTAAAGCCATGTCTGAGTGGTCTTCTCTCTACGATATCCCATAACATTTCCTCAGGCCATCTTTATTTGAAATGGGCTCTCTCATGGCTTGGAGCTTCCCAGGTGAGCTAGGCTAGCTGGCCAGTGAGTGCTTCCTGTCTCCATCACCCCCTCAGCACTGCCAGAAATGTCAGCAGTACACCTAGCTTCTTATGTGGGCTCTGAGGATGCTGAGCTTGGGTCCTCACACTTCTGAGGCAAATACTTTTCCAAAAAGCTGTCACCCCAGGTCTCATAAAAAATACTACTAACCTCATTTTTCAAATCAGGCAACCCTGACCAAGCTGCCCGACATTCTACAATTTGTCAGGGCAGCGGGACTGACAAGTTGGGCCTGACGACAGGCAGTCCGCCTCCAGCCTGTGTATTCTACCTCCTGGGGGATGTCATCTTGGGAAGTGTCTGCCTGTGATTTGTTTCCTGAACTAAAGGAAGGGTGGACCCAAAGAGTAAGGCAAGGATCCAGGTACCTGATCCAGCTGTGTCTGCAGGGCTTGTTACCACTTGCTTGGGCAGTAGAGGGCAGCAGAGATTGTGGGGCAAGAGTGAGTTCCCCATTCAAGCTTCTGGCCTACCAACTTCAGAACAAGGTCAGGTCAGTCATGCAAAGACTCCTCTGTGGTAGAAAGAGTTGGGAACCAGCCTTGGAATTCTAGAAGAAAACAGAACCGAGACATCAGAAGCCCCAGAAGGAACTGGGGTGCTCAGGACAGCACCTCAGAACAGCAGGGTTCTCACTACTCCTAGTTCCCAGATGGCCACCCAAGATGCTTGGGCCATCCCCACACAGTCCATGGGTTTCATGCCTTCCAAGAGTCCGAAGTCTGGCTGTACCTTGCCCTAAGTCCCCATTTGTTAATTTCTAAACACTTGGGCAAGACTAGCATCTAATTCTCAGAAAACGTACTTTAAAACTAAAATTAGGCAATACATTGTACTGCTATGTCCAAACTGCTGACAATATGAAGCATCTTAAATACAGACATGGTTAATCCACAGACATCAAAATTGTTCTATTGCCTCAGCTCATCTGAATGATTGTTTGGGACCAGAGCGGTGGGGGGGGAGGGGGAAGTGGAACAGCAGAGAGAACTGTCAGAATAAGAGGGATGGGAAGAAAAAATGTTAAAGGAAAGATGCTTTGCATGGTTAAAAATGAACCACTGAAAAATAAATAAATAACTGACCTGGAACCGCTCGATTTGATATTTAACTCAGGCTTTGTTAAATAAGCAGAAAGTAGACTTTGTAGGTTTGTGATTCTTTCTTGAAGAAATGTGATTTCTTATTTCCCCAGAGAGACGCTTCAAGAATGCCAGCAGGCTTCTCTGGTATCAAATGTTTCCCTGTTATTGTGAGTAAATTATATTTGGATCAAAATCAGATGGATTAAACTTAAAATACCCATGAGATTTTCAAAACTACAAGGAAATATGTCATGTGGCCCCAAACAGCACTGCCATGAAACAGCCCTCTTACGATGTCTCCACACTGGGACATCAGCAGGGAATCAAAATGCAACTGAGTTTTCCACTTTCCTGAATACAAAGTAACTCTGCAAGTCTAGGCTGTTGCTGTGGTTACTAAGATAAAAGTCTGCAATCTTTGGTGTCTTTAAAAATCTCCAAAATATGGTCCTTCTGACATTCAGGTAGAGAAAGGCAGCGAGGGATGGGATGGGGGAGGGGGCAGAGAAGTGGTCTCTTAAATTTTCAGGGAGAAAGCCGATTTTCGTTTTTACCTCCCTGGAAATAATAGCCAGGAAGGAGGGAACTGCAATGAAACACACACCTTCACTCATGCTGGGTCAAGGTCACTAGGAGGCTAGCTTAGCAGTCTCTCTAGATGCCATGCATCTCTCTCAGTGAGGTGGGGAGGGCAGTGAGAAGCAGGCAGCAGCATGGTGGTGAGCTGTCCTCCAACAGTCCTAAGGTGAATCGGCACACCGGAGAGGAGCCAGGCCCTGTGCTGAGCTCTGTCCTAACTCATCTCCAGAAACACCCACAGGAAGCTGTTGCCACCATATCCAGTTCAGAAAAGGACAAACTGAGGCAGATTCATCCAAGGTCACCAAGCTAATGGGGTGGTGAAGAATGGTTCAGATACTGTCCGAAGGCCAAGTGCCTGCTTGTCCACTAAACCAACAGCCCCTCACTAGAAAACCCACTTCCGGGGCTGGGGAGAGAGTCTGGTCAGTAGAGTGCTTGCCTCACAAACATGAGGACCTGAGTTCAATCCCCAAAACTCACATTTTTTTATTAAGGCCAACCATGATGACCTTTATAAAATATATATTTTATATATATAACCATAATCCCAGCGCTAGAGAGAGATGGCAACTAGAGATGGCTGGATCCCTGGGCTGGATGGCCAGCTAGTCTAGTCTGCTTGGCAATCCCCAGAACAATAAGAGAACCTGTCTCAAGCAAAAAGCAATGGCACTGGAGGTCATCTTCTGGCATCCAAACACATGTGTGCACATACGTGCATACACACCTGCACACATGTACCCATGCACACATACTACAAAGGGAATCCACTTCTGAACTCCACCGTCTATATGAACCAACCATGACGTGTGGTCATAACAAGCCCTGCAGAGCAGTAACAAGCAGGCACTGCTTCCCAGCATCACGCACTTCATCTGCAGCGGAAATGAGTGGCATCAAGGGAGGAAAGTGGTGCCCTGGGGAGAAGCCTACGAACAGCACTCAAGGAGCCAGTGAATGCAATAAATCCAGGGGCTCATATTGCCGTGTGGTCTCCATGGCAGTTACTCCGGTGCTGATAAGCCTGCAAAGGTTCTGTGCAGGACTTGTTAAATCATAAAATCATTTCTTGATTCTCAATCATAAAACAATGTCTATTTTATGTTAACACAACCTCGGGGAGACTGCAGATAACTGCGTATCTTTTAAAAGATGCCTTCTGCAGTCTTCCTGGGGGCAATTTCCTGCGCCCACCACTATGTCTCCATATTTGCAGAAAGACATCCCTTCCCCAAATAGTAAACACAAAGAATATCACAGAGGGCAAGAGCTCAGAGCTCTTATAAATAACAGTTTGGAAAGCCAGCCATTGGACACACACAAGCAGTTAGAGTCAAACATCTAAAAACGGATGACTTGTGCTTCCTGGGAAGCTGGGAACAGAGGCCCCTGTTTGTGGTGACTCATTAGTACTAATATCTATTGACCTGTGCACACAAAAAAGGATTTTATCGAACAAACAATTTCCAAGCACAACCTCATAGAGTTGAGGCGCAGTCGCTTTTGC
Organism: Ondatra zibethicus; assembly: GCA_004026605.1. NCBI lineage: Eukaryota > Metazoa > Chordata > Mammalia > Rodentia > Cricetidae > Ondatra > Ondatra zibethicus. The sequence goes on along the minus strand of PVIU01003321.1, from coordinate 52,906 downwards.
TTTCGTTTAGCTAGTAGGTACTGTGTAATGTGACAAGGAGGAGGTGTGAGAACTCAAACAAATGGGGCCTCACTAGACACAGAAGACTAAAGATGCACGTAAATACGTGCAAGTTAGGTCACCATTGTAAAGTTGAGCTGAGGTGAGATAACAACAAAGACTATCGCAAACAACAGGGCTGTAGGGAAAATGTGAAGAAAATAAGAGGTGACTCCGACTGGGCTCACTGACGGAAGAGACTGGAGTGAAAGGAGAAGCCCAGATGAGGAGAGGGCGGCAGGTGTGGAGAACAGACTAGCAAGCTGCAATGGCATGTGTGCGGAGATGCCAGATGTATTATCTCTGCCAATTAGCATCCAATAAGAAGGAACTGCAATGGCCCATATCCCCGTGACTGAACCATCTTCGCTCATTCCCTAACTTCCCAATCTTCAGGCAAACAAGAAACTCAGCAAAGCTAAAGGAACCAACATTCCCTTAGGCGGGATGAGGGGAGGGGATGTGAGCGGATAGACAAGATACAACAAATACTATTTAACAAATTCATGCCTAGAGAACTCGGGGCCACTGGATCCTTTCCAGTCACCAGAGTCATGTGACTTTTCAGTCTGCCAGCACTCTGAAGGACAGCAATGCAGACAGACAGTGAGCTGAGCACCAGTAACTTGTTTAGGGTGACAGTCAGGTACAGTGTTAATATGAGTTCTGAACCACCCTCATGCAGTGCAAATACAGAGTGGAAGGGGCTTTGGGCGGCAGCTGCACCTCCATTCATCTCCCTGCTACACTGGAGTACAGCCTGCCAAGGACTGGGGTTCTAAGTCTTAGTGAGGTAATATACTCATATGGAATAAACCAGATGACATCAAGTGAGCAAAAAAAAAAGGCCTTTACTGCAGAAGTCCTAATGATAGAAGCCTAGGCTCAGGCTTTTAGAGTCCAGTGGTCTCAGTTCTGTCATTGGACATCAGAAACAGGCATAGACAATAAAAATAAACAAATAAGCACAGCCGTATTTCAATACAGCTTGCTTTATGAAAAGATGGTAGAAGATGCATTTGTGAAACACTCCCAGGAGAAGAGCACGGCTGTAATCAGTACTGCAAAAACCCTGGAGTCACTGTGTGCTCAGTGGCACCTTTAGAGATGATCTAACCTCTTGGCTCCTAAGACTGGGGAAATATATAGTATTAAAAGTTCATCATTGTAAGAAGGCAAGAAAAAAATAATAAAGGACACACAGATAAAAATTGTACTTCCAGATGACATGGTATCTGTATAGGAAATTTCAAGAAGTTTATAAAAATATTTTTTAAATCCTAGAGCTAATAAGGGAGGCCAGCAAGGCTGAAGGCCCAACGTCCCCAAACTCAGCATTCAAAAACTCATGTGTAACATATATGAACATGAATACATAAAGACCCAAATTAAAGACTCATTAGCATTTATAAACACTTCAAAGAACATGCAAAAGTTAAGTTTGAACTTAACAAACATGTTGAGTTTTTCTATGCACTGGAAATAACAAAAACTAAAAACTAAGCCAAACCTGAATATATGTGGGACAAGCTACGGCACTGGACTGGAAGGTAAGTTACCAATTCTCTCCAAATAGATCTCCGGGTTTAATGGAATTCCTATCAAAATCCTAGTGCATATTTTCTTAGGCATGGGCAAGATTACTCTAAATTTTAAAAAGCAAAGCATAGGCCTTATATGAAACCAAATATCGTACATTGGTAGGAGCCCTTCCACCCACATCACGGCCCTCTATGATTACAGGGATGGAGACAGACAACACTAATCCTCACAACTATGGCCATGTGCTTAGTGATAGCTATTTATTTTTTTGAAACAAAATCTAACTATGGAACCCAGGCTGACCTCAATTCACTATATAGCCCAGGCTGGCCTTGAATGCAATCCTCTTGCCCCCTGCATGCTAGGATTCAGGTGTATGCCACCATGCCCAGAGTCTACTTGATTTTTTTAAACAAATACAAAAACAATCAACAGCAATGTACTCAACAAATACTAACATAGCGCTTGAACATCCATGGGTCAGACAAAACTGTTAAGAAAGGCAGTGTCCTGCACCCAGCCAATCTCCCGACTGTGCTCCTAAGGACAGACCTGGTGCCTGAAATTCTTCTACCCTCACAGCTGTGCCAGGAACGTGCCTTACATGACACAGTTTCCCGTGCAGCAAGCTCAGCACGTGCTCTTTTGTTTCACTTGAGTATGTCCCGTGACACCTACCCAACCCTGCTATCTATCACCCACCAGGAAGGGACACAGTTCTTTCACTGTGGCATGAAAATCAAGTTTATAAACAAATTGCCCTGTGTGGGCAGCCAGGGGAGATCTGCTGGCTATGGAGACATACATATGGTCCTGAAACTGATCTTGCTATGTCTCTGCTCCATAAAATAGGGCATTGGGGCATTATTCTACCTAGAGCTGAACTGTTATGTTTTACTTGGTGAGCCCGATACTAACTTGCAATGGGCAGTGTTCAGATATGAATTGCTGGTGATGGGCATGGTGGTGATCTTTGCTGTGCCCCAAGAAACTGGGATTCCCCCCCTGAGATTGACAATCAGTTTACAGTGTTCTGCTTAACAACATAAGCCCCAACTTCCACCCTAGCCTGAAACAAAATCAAGTCAGAATCCATCATGCCTTAAATATAAACTAGAAATATAAATTTAAAACTAGAAAATGTTTAGAAATGATGAAAAGATCTTTAGGGTTGAGGCAAGGCAGAGAGAGTTCTTAGGCTTGACACAAAGAGCATATGCCAAAACCACAAATCCTGCTGCAGAAGACCTCAGTAGAAAGGAACCAAGGCAAGTTACAGGCTCCCAGCATGCCAGCCTTCTGACATGGTGGTACAGCATCATCTACAAACATGTTAGGCTGAATTCCCAGCAGCCTGGGATGCAAGTGACTCACGGGGCTTGTTTGTTTGTCTGTCTGTTTGTTCGTCTGTTTGGGAGGGCATTAGACAAGCAGGCAGTGCCATTCTCCAAAATCGAACCTGGTTTCTTCTCAGTATACTCAAGATTCTTTAATTCAGGCTTCGTGGGGGGTATGAATTCCCTCAAAACACTTCATTTCCATGAGGCTTCCCTTTGGGTGTCACCTCTTCAAACACTTTTTTTTCAGTAGGCCAGAGAATACCTGGTATCTTCATTGGAACAATGTTTTTCTTAACTGTTAGCAAGGCATTTGACCCAAGCAATCTATCAAATACCTGACAGTACATTTACATATTTTTAATCAAAAGAAGAATATGAAAAACTTACAAAAGCTAACACAACACTGCCATCACTTTACTATGGTAACGTTAAAAATTCCTTTTATATGTGTTCTGGAGACACTGTGTTCCTCAGTGTTATTCTTCATCTTCATAAATGTAGCACCAACAGGATGTCTTCAGCTTCACTCCAGTCAGTCTTTGCTACTGCATAGTGTGAATTAAATAAACTCCTTCAGGAAAGGTAGAAGATCAGAAACAAACCCACTGTGAAACTCCAGAGACCCAAACAAAGCCAACAGAAATATAAGGAACCAAGCCAGGCATGGTGGCTCATGCCTATAATCCCAACACTGGAGAGGCTGAGGCAGGAGGATCACTGTGAGTTCAAGACAAGCCTGAGTCACACAGTGAGTCTGAGGTCAGCCTAGGCAACAGAGCAAGACTCTGCCCCCCCAAAAAAAAACATAGAAAGGGGAGAAAAGAAAGTAAGAACTGATGAGGTCAGATACAAGGTCCAAGTCTTCCTTACACTGGCAACAACTTTGTCACCTTTCAAGGCAGGCCCAGCTTACAGAGAAGATTTCACCTGACCCCATATTTGGGATGAGCCAACACTGTCACACCATCTCACCAAGGGAGAAGAGAGTTAGCACAGAACATCGGGTATGTCAGAAGCTGGAATCCAAAAGTCTGGCTATGCCAGCAGGATGCTGCCAGCAGGCTAAGGGTTCAGACGACACAGGGACAAATATATCTCAGACTGAATGCCAAACAAAGGCAGAGAGTCTACCTTCTCCACAAAGAAAACACTGGAAGAAGGGCCAGTGAGAGAGATGGGGAAGCTAGACACACAGCCCCTCCAGTGAAGAAGAAAGTGGGTTCTGGAACTGAGTGTGGAGACACAGCAGCACCCACACATCCTGTTACAACAAGCCCTGCACATCCTGAGGATGTTGGGAAACGGAAAAGTAGAGCATTCAAACGATGCTGTGTGGACTTCGGGAGCCACACAAGGGTGAGACGGTCTGGTACCATGAAGAAGCCAGGCATCAGGGGAAGAAGAGAAAGCAGAGGACAGGGAAGCATGACGCAGCCACACTCCCAGCCTCCTACCACCATTTAGACTGAAACACGACAAGGAGATGGAAATATGACTGCACCGCAAAATGACTGAACCGCAGTATGACGACAACCCTGTGCTCACAGTGAATCCCACCATGCTCAACCTCTAAAGCTGATTCCCTGAGCTAGGGAAGGGGATGTGGCAGGCCAATAAACTGTCAAGTGTCACAGGGCAAGTGGCATGGTCCACTCCTACCTGGCAGGTTTCCACCTAGCTGCAGAAAGTTTATCTAGCCAGTAATGCTTTCAGATGTGATGTACGATCCAGTACCATGGAGTCCAGCAACACAACACCCTACCAGCCCTGACTTCTTCAGCTTTCTATGTTACTCATTCTCATGGGCATGAGTGTGCAAGCACATCATAGCATGGATGCACAGGTGCAATTGCAGATGTGTGCATGTGTATGTAGGATTCAGAAAACAACATTAGGTGTCTTCCTCTATCAGTCCCATCTCATTTGGGGAAACAAAGTTAAAGTTTTTCACTCAATGTGGGGTTCACTGGCTAGACTAGATGGCCAGCTAACCTTCAGGATCCTCCTGTCTGTCCTTCCCAAGTTGTGGGATTATGTGTGCAATGGCACACCCAGCTTCTTACATGGGTGCTGGGGATCTGATGTCATGCTTTAATACTTGTGTAGCAAGCACCTGACCCACTGAGCCACGTCCTCAGCCTTCACTGCAGCATTTCCTGACTACCTGTCACCTTGATGTAGCTCATGTATGTGTTTATTAATCTCACACTCTTCCTGGTGACCCCTCCCACACAGCATGCTATTCAACAAATAATCGTTGTCCTGCTATGTCTCAGGACCAAGGGGTAAGACCTCCCCCCCCCCCGCCCTTGAGCAGTTCGCTGGCTGGTGCTGTGCTCACACACAGGGCTACAGTGAGTCTCTGCCCCAGAAGGAACTTAGGAGGGAAAACGCTACAGGAGCATCTTCAGGAAGATTTACAGTGCTCCTCCCCACCCTCACTGACAGCCCAAGGTCACCTCCTGCACAATTCAGCATTTCAACCATCATCAGAGCAACCACAGTTTTAGTTGGCTCAGGGTGGCAGGACCAAACAGGGGCTCTTCATGGGAAAGAGGCCGATTAGGAACTGGAAGCCCCTGGGACCCATAGAGAGGCAAGAACAGAAAATACCTCAGCAAAGAGGTCTCTCCACTCTGCAGTTACTGAAGCTTGGAATCCATTCACTCCCCAAAACCTGTGCCTAGCCTACTTCACCAATCCAGGTTCCTATGGGTCGCTAGAGGGGTCCTTGCTCTCCCTTCTCTAACCATTTCCCCTTGCCCCGCCCCAAGTAGAGATGCAGGTGCAGACCCACTTGGTACTGCTGAGCTCATCCCCGACACACATAGCCACACTGTAGGTGGGGTTCAGAAATGGGGGACCTACCCTTCATCCTAGCAAAAGTAAAGCTTACCATGGCGAGGTGTAAAGAAACTGGCCCAGATTCATTACCAGTTTGGGGGCAAAAACTTAGAGCGCATGCCACAGACAAAGGGTTGGCTGCATTGGCAACCCTGCATCCCAGTGCTCACACGATGGACACACAGAAAGGCCACCTTTTCTGTATTTGTTTTCAGACATTAATCGTTCTCTGCCCAGCAGCCATAAGCCATAACTGAACGTTTGGCGTGGGCATCCTCCTTTGTAATGCACTATAGATCTGAGCAGCGAGCACAGGACTCCCTCCAGGAGAGACACAGGGCTTCTCTCCCCAGGAGCTCATTACCGCATAGAGAGGAAAGGCACAGATTTGGTAACTGGGCAGCAAAACATCTAAGAAGCAATGGGAAAGCCGCCGAGCCGAGCCATGGGACGGAGTCTGAAGTAGCTCAGGGGAGTCGCCCAGTGGAGTTGAAAGCCGCCACTTAGGCCCTGGGGAGGAGGGACTGGTTTACAGGACAAACAGAATTCAAGCTAGGCAAATTCTGAAAAAAGAGTAAAATAAGGAATAGAGGGAAACTACAACACTTTACCTATGCAAGCGTTTAATGAAGAAATAAGTCAAAAGATCAGAGTAGTAAATCCGCAAGGATACGATCACGTGGGCGACCGCAGAGGCGGAACACAGAATCCTGTCAGGCAGAAGATGGGCTCCCTGGGGGCCTGGTGGGAAAAGAGGCTGGGGAGGGAGGTAAAGATCGGAAGGTGGGAGGTGGGAAATGCCTTTCCCCAGCGGGGGCGGCAGGGAAACAGAAGGTTCTGGAAGAAAGCATAAAACAATCTAAGAGCTCTGGGCAGGATGCGAGAAGAAAAATAACAGTTCTGTGTCCTACAATTTAGAAATTAATCACACACTAGGGAATTTTTTTTCTAAAAGGAGAACAGCTTCCTATCGTTTTCTTTTTAAAAAAAAAATCTATGTACACTCGTCACATAAAAGAAACACATAATGCCTTCTACACCACGGTGGAAGGAATCCGTCCCCAAAGGTCCTTCCTTTGTATAAATCATGCCACCACAATCGACGCTTCAATAAAAATGAATATTTATGAAATGTAAAATGACTTGGATTAACTTATTCCAATTTCACCTTCTAAATTTAGATTTTTTTAAAATCATGCCAAAATGTAGATTTTGATTACAAAAGCAAGTTGAGGGGAAAATATATATGTATATATATGTATGTATGTACATATATATATATATATATACTTGACAAGAAAAAGGGAGCAATTTTTTTTAAGTTGAAGTATGACAAAGGATGATAGAAAGGTGGCTGATTGTGCTAAAAACAGCTGAGACTATCTTCAAAGCAGCTGTTTAATTCAACAACAAAGCCACATTAGACAAAGCAAGTTGTTTAAAACAACACAAAGTGTAAACCCTAAATATCTCAACCACCCTCATCTCATGGCACAGTCCAAACCCAGCCTTTCCTTTTTTGGCTAGCCTTTCCAAGCTTCCTCGGGCATACGGATTTTTAGCTTACTTCCTGTCCACACAAAAGTCAGCACGTGGATCTGGTCTGGCCTTTGCAGCTACTGTGTCTTGGCAATCTCTCTGTTCCTAAAGAAGCCCCACCTTTTATGCCTGCGTGCTGTATCCTTGAGGCTGAACCATCACTCGTTTTACTAGCCCCTGTTGATGGGCACCTGCAATGCTTCCAATCTCTGTCTACTGCAGATGAAGCTCCAGTGAACAGCCTGGTACAGTCCTCATTTGGCGTGTGTGAGAGCAAATCTGGAAGGCAAATTCCCAGAAACTGAATTCCTGAGATCGAAGGTAAATGTGCATTTAAATTTTTGGTAGATGCGGCCAAGTTGCCTTCCATAAGAGTGGAGCCGGCTGACAGCCTCTAACAACACACAAGAGTGCATGCTTCCCTCTCTCTCTCTCTCTCTCTCTCTCTCTCTCTCTCTCTCTCTCTCAACCAACAGAATGGATCATTGTTTCTGGATTTTTGCCAATCTGAAAATGAAAACCAGTATTTGCATTTTCCTCACTGAGTGAACTTGAGTGTCTTTTTCTGTGTTTAAGAACCAACTGTACTTGCTTGGGGGTAAATTGTTCAAAACCTCTGCCTGATTTGTAATCACTGCTGACATTTTTCTTACAAGCTTCTAGAAGCTTCTGCTCTATTGGGGAAACTAGTCCTTCCCTTTTAGTACATGCTGCTGTACCCTAAGCTGTCTTCTGACTTTGCTTCTGTGATTTTTGTCACACAAAGACTTTTTATTGTTTACTTATTCTTATTATTTACTTTAATGGGTGTGGGTGTTTTGTCTGCGTGTAAGTCTGTGTACAAGCAGTGCTCCCAAAGGCCAGAAGAGGGTGTCGGATCCCTTGGAACTGGAGTTACAGATGGCTGTGAGTCACCCTGTAAGTGCTGGGAACTAAGCCCAGGTCCTCTGCAAGAGCAGCAAGCACTCTTAACTACTCAGATATCTCTCTGGCCCCACACAGACTTTTAATGTGATTTAACTATCAGTTTCCTGATTTTCTAGCCTTCCTCACACAATTAAAATTATTCCTCCATTCCTCATATTTATTGTTTCATTTTTTTGCTCTTAGCTAAAGAAAGCAAGGTTACTGGTGTTAGATACCAGTAACCCCAGTACTCAGCAGACTGCACTAGGAAGATTGTTGAGAGTTCAAAGCCAACTTGGGTTACACAGTGAATTCAAGACCAACCTGAGATGGACATTAAAATTCTATCAAAACATGCATGCATACATACATGGGAAAAGAGTGGTTATATCAGAAACTCTAGAACATAGTACACATACCAGCCCCACTGTATGACCTTGGATAAGTTATCTGACCTCCTGAGCCTGTTTCCACATCCATAATGAGGATAATGATGGTTAATGCATCACCACATTATTGAGAAAATTAAATGTATTAATTTAGTTTCCCAAGGTGTCTGGTATGTGATACACCAGCTATTACCAACACATCTGCTTGGGCTTTAACTTTTTAAAGGTGTGGTGACCAGAATAGCACCAGTGTAACCCCACTAGTCTCTCTACCTGTCCAGTTTCCTCATCGACTTGAGATGTCAGTTTCACCATACCATCATCTTCCTGTACACATCTAAGAGCTTCTGATTTTTCCTCCTCCGTGTGCACGTCTCTAATCAATTGCCATCAGTCTGGCACACTGCCACATAAACAACAACCGGCTCCCCAGGCCAGTCTGCTCATGTTCCCATCCGTTCAAGGTGGCCCAGAGAAATGAAACATGAAAAAGGCTTGTAGGTTCAAATCTTACCTTCTTGCCAAATGTAAATCTACTACTAGGCTGCAGCCGATAAAAGGGTACGAACAGTCTTGCCACATCCAAAGAAAGAAGGACTGAAGTTAAGATGGCAGGGTTAGCTCCAAAAGCACTGGATGGAAATTCATACCGGGGACAAGATAACGCAACCCTAAACAGGTAGACCTTGTCATCTAAAGCAGGGCACACTGGCAACAGAGCTTCTGAGACAATCAGGTACAGTTAACAACAGGCTTGGATCGATGATATAGAGACATGAGCAAGGCTGAAGATGCAATGTAGAAAATGGTAACTTTAGAACTAAGGATATAAAGTCCATAGCTTTCAAAGACATGGACACCAAAACTCACTAGATACAGTACGGCACACCGTTGCTGGAACCGAAGGCAAACCGAAGCAAATTCTCTAGCCTCCCTTGCTTTCAGTGACTTCCTTTAGACCCCTCCCCACCAGTGACCCTCTAGCCTGCCATGTGGGTGGGGGTATGACCCAAGATGGCTGCCCATGCTCCCCCTTTCCACTTGACTTTAGAAATCACTAATCTTGGAGACTGTGCAGCTGGGTAACATATTAGAAGTCTCCTTCTGTCTTTGCTGCAGATAACCCCGGCACTGTGCAGGCTGTGACAGACGCTGTGTTGATGGCTTCAAAGAAAACTCAGCCTCACGTCCTCCATGTAGTATTCAACCATCTTTCTTTGTGTGGGCGCTTAAGAAATGTTTGTCTGAACTGAGGAGCACAAGGTTAATGGTTTAGCAAAATCTCCTAGCCTTTCCCCTCCCCCTTCAAGTCTGAAGAGATCAAGATAAGATATTTTCACAGTCTACAGGAGCATCCAGTGGCCTTGTGATTACATGCCAGGTGAACGGATCACCGGCCACCAGATTTCTGACAACCCACTCCAGACTACGAGAGAGATGCCTAGAGGCCTACAGTGACCTGTTATTTCCTAACCTAGAGCCCTCTCCCAGACCCTCTCTGCCTGAAGATAAAAGGGCCCTGAAAAACCTGTGCTGGGTTAGACAGTTTACTGTTAGGGTCCTTAGAGAAATCCCTTAAAAGACTATCATCCATGTATGCAATCAGCAAGGATGTTTATTATTCCATCATGCTGGGGCCTGTCATCCATAAAAAGGCAACATGGCGGAGACCCTGAGAGGAGATGAGCTTAAGCACAGTCAAGGGGAGGTCCTAGGGCAGTTAGGTCACTGTAAATATGATTGGCTCAAGCAAGTAGCCATCAAATTAGTGTGTTCTAATTGGCTAGAGCTAGTCAGGGGCTGATTAGGGCTATAGTTTTCCATTTGGGGGCAGGCCTGGACAAGTCCCAGACTTTGTCCTTATTTGGTTTTCATCTTGAGCTGTTTATGGCTTGAGCCACCAGATCTCCTCCTTGCTGTTGAGGGTGTTGGAGACTGATTGTCCTTTGTTCGTGGCTCTTCCTCAGAAACTGCTTATTCAATCTCAGGAAACTGAAATTGAGGCCTGGTCTCTGAGAGAAGATCGAGCAGACTGTTATGGCATCTGCCTCCTTGAGTAGTATATCATCTCAAATCCTTGAGATAGGTTTGCTTTATAGGCTTATATTGTTGTCTTTGCAATTGTCTGTCATGTAGCCTCTTTCTAAGCAGGGCTATGGAGTCCCCGATAATCCCAGAATGGCTAACATAGAGGCATAGGCCTCTTTTATTCTGGAGTACTGTTTCAACTAGAGAGGTGAGCAATATTTTTTAAATGCGCAACAGATTATTTTTGATAGGGCAGCAACTGTGCATCTATTGCCGTTCTCAAGGCCCTATAGTTCTGATTTTGTAATGACAAGGCGGAAGTTCCAGTTCCTATGGTTCCAGCTAAGTTGACGTCTAGGAGGGTGGATAGGTATCTACAGATAACTGTGTTGACTTCATTTTCCCCATCCTGGTGATTTTTCTAATGGGTAAAATATTGTACTATCAGGGTAGTAGACTATTCTGGGGACTAACTGGACCAGGATATAAGAGTCTTTGGTTTGGTCTAAAACCTGAACATTAACATAGGATGTCAAGCCAGAGGCACATGCCCATCAGATGTCATCCAGTGGGATCAGGAAGCTGGCTTCCATTGGATTCTGAATGAGATTACAGAGGTGGGCATAGATAGCCATGTGGGGGTTGTTCCAAATAGAGACTATTTCCCGTTATTAACAGCAAATTGAACCTCCCCTTATCCAGTTGCTGCCATCTGCAAGTGTGTTTGGTTCAGGGGCTGATATTGGGATTTTAGCATCATCACCTTAATGGTACCCAGACAGGAATTATCATTTAATTTAAGGCTTCAGTGATGTAAAAGCCAACAGCAATTAGCAGAAGCAGAAGGGCCAAAAGCCCTGTGATGGCTGAGAATTCCTTATCTAGAAGGAAGTTGGAAATGAGAATGGGGCCCAGTTAGTATTCTAACTTAGGTTCCCTAAGATAAGAAATTCCCTTTTGATCTAACATTTTGGGGCGGGGGGTGGGGGGTCCAAGGAGCAATGTGCTGCTCGGGTCTTCTCATGTACCAGGCCACCTTCTGGTTTTGCTAGCTTACCAAATAAATCTACTTGTCTCCACACACACTCTCTCTCAAATATTAGGGTCCCTTTCCAAGTGGGAAGTAAATGAACTTGGATTCTACACCGGAGCCAATAAGAACCTGCCAAGAATGACTACCCACAAGAGTGGAGGCTAAAAATACAATAGGGCTAACAAGGCTTATCAGGTAAAGGAGCTTACCAACCAGCCCCACAATCTGAATTCAATTCAGGGTCCTAAGTGGTACAAGGAGAAAACCCGAGTCCCACACGTAATCGGCTGATCTTTCAAAGTGCACCTGGGGCTTAAGTGTATGAGCACAAACACCTCCAGGAGGCCTCATTCATAGAACAAGCAGATCCTGCAAACCGAGGAGAAAGCCCAGCAAGCCCTCGAAATAACCAGAAACTGGGGAAGATTCTGGCAACCAGCTCTGGCCTAAAATTCCACTTCAAAACACAGGGTCGCGTCGTTAGGGCTCCCTCCAGCACTTCCCGGGAACTGGCAATAGCCTGACTCTCCTGACGGCCTAGGTGAGAAAGGAGTCTAAGGCAGCTCTCACACTGCCCTCTTTCCTAGCTCCAAACAGGGAGCTGCAAGCCTGCAGCCGAGCTGAATCAGATGCCGACGCTAGATTCTTGCAGAGCGCCCTGTTTCGCTTGTTTTGTCTTAAGAGACTCAAACAAAGAGAAGCACTGAGACAGGAGACTGCCCTGATGAGCACCTACCCATCCCGGAGGGGAAGAAAGGGGGGAAGGTAGGGGTGCGTTAAAGACAGCCGCGGGGTGGGGGGGGGCGGGATGTGGGAGGAAGTCAAAGAGCTGCCCTCCGCGCATGCGCAGACCCCGACCTGGGACCCGCCCGAGGCTCCGAGGGGGTTTTGTTTTTTTGTTTTTTTTCCAGGGAGGGTGCAGTGCGCAGGCTCGGCGCGCATGCTCAGCGCTCGAGCCGTTTTACCTGCCACGGGGATCGGCTCGGCGCGGCCGGGCAAGGCTTCTTGCGCGCTGATGACCCTCGAAGCTGAGTCGCCCATTCTTGGTACCGGGATGGGGCCAGAGAGTAGCTTGAAAGCCCTTCTGGCGGCGGAGAGCATGGGCGGCGTATCCGTCCCGCCGGCCGACCTCCAGACCTGGCTGTCTCGGAGGGGCAAAGTTTCCTGAGTACGAGAAGCAGCTAGGGCCAAAAATTATGCTGGCTGGACGCCACGGCGGGGTATTAGTTAAAGTTCCTGCCGTTTCACCACGTCCGTGGCCCGTGTTCCGGGTGCCCAGGAAGAGCTTAGCCAAGCAGGGTTTCCAGTGTGTTTCTCGTGCTCAGTCAACCACAAAGCAGAAAAGGGAAATCAGTGTGTGCAAAAAATGGCAGAGAGCTAGAAGGCAGATTGTAAGAGGATGGATGGATAAACAGCTAGAAAATTTGTTTCTATTGGAACCATCTTGATAAGTCGATGATCCAAAGCACGATTCTCAACACCACAAAGGATTACGTACTCAATGTGAAATATATGTACATATATATATATATATATGAGTGTATGTGTGTATAAATATTCTTCAGGCCATAAAATAAAGGATGCAGGCACAAATACTTTGTTAACACGTGGATTTAATGATGCAGTTGGATCCATCTTCTGAAATAAGAACATTCCTAGAACAAATCTCGCCTTAATCTTGAGGTAACTAGGGCCGGATGAGTGACTTGAGAGGTCCGTCTATGAGATTTTGGTTTACAGACTGCCAAAATGGGCGGACAGGCTCGTGTGAAGGAAGGAACAGGATTAGCACCCACAGGGATTTGAAGCTTTGAACCTAAGCTCTTCTGTGGGTTTAGTTACCACTTTGTGTTCATGTGGGGCTGTAATAGAAGGACACGAGGATTAGCGTGCTGTATAGAATGTTGCCAGACATAACAACGTTAAACAGATTAAGGTGTTTACCTTATATTGTAGAAGTCCCCTGGGCCAACTTGTATCCACAGTTTGCTTTTGATTTGTTTTTGCCGTGAAATTATGCCAAGCGGGCCCTTGCCTGAAATCATCCCAAGGTGTCCGTGTCCCTTCCATGCTTGAAGGGGGCCTAGTCACTAAAGACAAAATAGTCTGTCAAAGAAAATATGTTGTACTTCTATTTTGCTGCCTTTTGATGCGTACTGACTTGCTTTTTTCTGTTTTGTGGTTGATGAAACATGGAAATATACAAGAAATACTTCGTAGCAGGGCAGTGGTGGCTCACGCGTTTAATCCCAGCACTCGGGAGGCAGAGGCAGGCGGGCTGATCTCTGTGAGTTTGAATTCGAGATCAGTCTGGTCTATAAGAACCAGTTCCAGGACAGGCTCTAAAGCAACAGAGAAACCCTGTCTCAGAAAAACAAAGTAAAAAAAAATACTTCATAACTAAATACTGTGACTGTATAATGGAAGAATTTGTAATGTTGAGGGAAACTACTTATGTAATGTTAAGTGCACCAGAACCACAATCCATAAACATTTAGTATGTAAGACTTAGAAAAGTACAAGCATTTCTACTTACCCACTTAGGGAAAGTGAGAAGAAATAAATAGAAGCAATGTTTAGAATTTTATTGTTCGGAGTAGTGAGATCCTACTAAAGTTTCTCTCCTGCTTTGTGGTCCTGGAAATCCAGTTAAGATCATCAGGCTTGGTGGCAGGCACCTTGACCTGCTGAGCCATCTCTCTGGCCCCAGTTTGAACAGTTTTAAGTGTTCTTTGTACATTATTTAAATGTTCTTGAGGACCTTAGTGGTTATGCTACACTCATGAAAACTAACATCTTTTTGAAGGAAAGAAGTATCTCAGTTTCTTGAAAGTTTCCTTTAAACAGTGGTTTCTTCCCTCATTTACCAAAACAGCTATGATAGCTGAGTTGTTTGTTTGTTACAAAGTCTCTCTTTATAGCCCTGGCTAGCATGGAATTCACAGACATCCACCTGCTTTTGCCTCCCAAGTCCTAGGATTAAAGGTGTGAGCCACCACACCCAGCCTCTGAGTTTTGTTTTTTGAGGAGAGAAATAATTATGCCGTTTTCAAGACTAGGCCTTGCTTTCCCTCAGACTTTCCAACTACTCCCTTCTGAGCTACCCTCCATATTTTCTGACACATGCTGATTTATCTTTCCTGTAATTATACTCGGGCTTTCTGACAAAGTTTACCCTTTTCTAACACTTTCTATCCTTCAAGACGTGGTCTACACATTCTCTTTGGAACAACAAAAAATCTGAAAACACAACCGGTTCAAGAAAATAGGTTATTTCTTTTAAGTGTGTCAGACTCCTTAGTCTATTCCCAGAACCCACGTAAAGAGGCTGGGCACGAGAGCATAGCTTGCTGTAATTAAGGGTACAATGAAACCATCAAACTGGACCACTCCATGGGTAGAAAGAAAGGTTTATGGCAATCAAACTAATCTTGGAGTGGGGGCAGAGAGACAAGCAAACTACCAGAAATGCAAGCAGATTTTATGTGCCAGCAGGGTGGGGATCTTTGAGCTGACACAAATACAAACTGCCTAGATTATAGCTGACCATGGAGGGAGATTAAGGCTGGTTCCAGGTAAACAGAACCCTCTTTGGGAAACCTACTTTTATGATTGTTTGCCTGATGATGGTCCTTCTGTTTACTCTGCCAAAGTCCTTCTGTAGGACAGTATCTCCAGCACTGCCATTTGGAGGGCCACTTTGAACCTAACACTTGTAATATCAGCACTGAAGAGGCAGAAAGGGACAGATCCCTGAGGCTTACTACCCAGCCAACTTAGCCTAGTTGGTGAGCTCCAGGCCAGAAGTACCTACCTCAAAAATAAATAAGTACAAAAACAAGATGGATGGTGCTGTGGAATAATTCTCTTACATACTGTAAAGATTTGTCACTCGAATAGGTTTAATAAAAATGCTGATTGACCAGTAACCAGACAGGAAGCATAAGAAGGACAGCCAAACTAAGGATGATGGGAAGGAGAAGGGCAGAGTTGGGAGTCATCAGCCAGATGCAGAGGGAGAAGGAGATGAACATGCCATGCTAATAAAGGTACCGCCACATGGCAGAGTGTAAATAAGGAATATGAGTTAGCTTAAAATGTAAAAGTTAGCTAATAGTAACAAGCCTGAGCTATCAGCCAATCATTTATAAATAATATTAACCTTCTGAGTCAATTATTTGGGAAGCAGCCACTAGGTATTTGTGAACAGGTGAAATGCCCGTTTACAGGATGGTACACCTGAGGAATGGAGAAATGACACCCAGTGTTGACCTCTGATCTCCAGAAGCATGTACATACATACATGTGTGAAAACCAAGCATGATGGTACAAGCCTGTAATCCCAGTCTTTGGGAGGTGAAGGCAAGAGGATTAAGAGTACGAGTCTAGCCTCAGCTATCCAGTGAGTGCGAGGGCAGCCTGGGCTACATGAGCTCTGTATCCAAACCAGAAAACAGCTAAAACCATATGGAAGAAATCAACACATGAAGCATGGATTAGAAAGTTGATTGTTCTCTAAGTATTGGTACATGACTTCCCTAATGAAAACATACTTGTTTCCTGATCACGACAGTCAAACAGCATTTGGCTGTTTTACCTTAATATGCATCTGTATTACTACTACTCAAGATTCTACTAGAGCCTTCCTTGGTTTATGAGTGTCCCACCACAGACCAAGCCTCAGCAGGGCATGGAAAACTCAGGCCTTCTTAAGAAAAAAAAATGCCAGTGACTCAGAGAGGCTGCTCGAGAGCCAGCATGTGCCAGGCATTTAGCCATCACCCATACTCTTTATTGAACTGCAAATACAGCAAAGGTACCCTGGCACACTCAAATAGATAAGGGTTCACTTACCTAGGTAGAGAGACACCCTTATAAATGAATAAATAGAGCGCTTAAGTGACATTTACATTTGCATACTTATAACCAAGTGGCTCTGTATATGGCCTGTTTCCAGAAGATACAGAGCTGTCTGAGGAATTTAATTAATTGCATGGATTATTTTCCTGAATTTTTAAGAGGAAGGTGAAATAAGAATCGACTTCATTACTAAACAGTGAGCTCCTGTTAACGCCGCACGCTTTATTTTTAACCTTCGCTCCAACCCATTTTCAAAGTTTTGTAGGTGAAGAAACACAGGCTCAGAGAGGCGCCCAAACAACACTGACTTTGAAGTCTTTATGGAATGCAGAATGGAATGATCTCGGTAAAAGGTCAAAGCAGGGTCTTTCCCAAGAGACAAGCATGTGTCTCCCACCCACCCACCATTATTTCACCTCATGTTTGGACACCAACAGAGCCACCAGGTTCAAACTGGGCCTGTCCTTCCAGGTGAAGATGACTAGGTGTGACCATGTGCTGAAGTGACTATTCCAGGAAGGGAGGTGTAGTTCTGTGCAACTCCAAGGTCATGACCTTAGAAGCAAGCAGCACACTCCCCTTCTATCCTGTCTCCTCTCCCAATGACTGACATGGAGCTGTGAGACTGTGAGAACCAGAGATCAGCAACCAACAGGATTTCTCTGCGCAGCCCTGCCAGGCTGGCCTTGAACTCAGAGATTCTGCTTGACTCTGCCTTCCGAAAGCTGGGCTCAGAGGAATGCACCACCGCTGCCAGGCTAGGAGATTTATTATTTTTATGTATGTGTGTGTGCACGCACCTGCATGAGTTTATGTGTACCATCTGGGAGCTCATGTAGGCCGGGGGGATCAGATCTCGTGGAATCGGAGTTACAGGCAGTTCTAAGCCACCTGATCTGGGTGGTGGAAACCAAACCCAATTCCTCTGAAAGGGCAGTAAGTGCTCTTGTCCCTAGGACTGGCTCTCCAGCTCCTAAATCACATGTTTTAGAGCCAGGCCTGGTGGCACACTCCTATAATCCCTGCTACCCTGGATATCAAGATGGGAGGATTATAAATTCTAGGCATGTCTGGACTACAGAGTCCAAACTAAACAACTTCATGAGAACCTGTCCTAAAAGGAAGGGGAAAGATAGCTGGGATATAACACAGTAGCACAGTGCTTGCCTGGCTTTCATGAAGGCCTAGGTTCACTCCCCAGTACTGCCAAAAGTAAATTAATAAATAAGCAATCACTTGGTATTGTTTGATTGAGGGTTTTATTACTGTATTTTATTTGTTTTCTTTTGAAACAAGGACTCACTACATAGTCCTGGCTAAACTGGAATTCACAATAAACACCAGGCTTAAATAAGTTAAGATGGGAAAGTGCCTAGAACACGTCCTCACATGTAGATGTTAGATTGTGACTGTAATGACATTTGATCATATAATCAGTAGAGATATAGCTTCTCCACAGGACAGTAAGCTCTATGCAGGCAGGAATCGTGTTAGTATTTGATGATCACTGCTTCCCAAAAGCCCACTGCAGCTCAGACACTTAGTTTGCATTGAGTCAGTGTTGGCAGAATGACTGAAAGGACCAGTCTCAGCAGCTCCTGACCATCTACCTGAATCTATCTCTGTCTTCCTCATCACCACAGGATGCTCAGTGAACTAGATACATATAGTATTCTTCCCACACTCAGAGGCAGACAGATCATGAGTCTGAAGATAACCTGAACTATGTAGGAAGGAAAGAAAGATGGGCGCCTTGGCTCTTATTTCATTATTTGAATGCCCTCAGATCTGTATAAAAATTAATATCTCTCTCTCTCTCACATACACACACACAATAGCAATAATAAAAATAGCAAACTTATCAACATTAACATTATCTCTTCTGTAATTATTTATTAACAATATAGAACAATGAAATGAGATGATCCCAGGGAGCACAAACCATAGGCTGCCTAATGTAGCACCTGTGACTGATGCGGCTGCCGACTGTAGTCTAAGGAAAGACAACCCCAGAGCCCTGGAGGCCACTCGCAACCTTAGTTGACGAATTGAGCACAGAGCAAGGGGAATCAGCATCCAAGGGAAGGCCTAGATGGAAACCTGGTTTTGGATTAACCAGTTCTGTGACCTTTGACAAGATATTTACTGTGTCATGTTTTTTCTCATTTGTGACATTGAGAGGACAGGAGAGAGAAATCACGAGTTCTCTAAACTCACTGAATCACAGACTTTGTAAGCCAAAAGAGAGCCTTTTTGTGATCTGTCCATCAGCAGATATTTCTTAAATGTACCTGTCTAAAGGTGGCACTGAAAAGCCCCCTGCTGCCTGCCGCTGCCAGGATCTTCTCACAGAGGACAATACTCCCAAGCATATGAATTCTCTGGAATTCGTGTGCTGAATGACTGAGATAGTGAAGGCGTGAGGGTTGGGTATCTCCATGAAACCTGTTTTAAGTACACTATTTTCAACCATTATTGTGTGTGTGTGTGTGTGTGTGTGTGTGTGTGTGTGCGCGCGCGCACGCGCGCGCGCACGTGAGCACCCTGATGGCCACAATGCCAGGAGAGGGTATTGGATATCCTGGAGGTGGAGTTATAGGCTGTTTGTAAGCTGCCTAATATGGGTGCTAGGAATGAACTCAGGTCCTCTTCAAGAGCATCAAGTGCTCCCAACCATACAGCCATCTCTCCAACCCCTAGGTAGACTCTTTCAAAGCTTACTGGGTAACTTATTTGAGTACTTATAATCACTGATAACTCAGTAAATACCTGTATGAAGCTAAGTAATGCAATCTGTTAATTATTTCTTTTTAAGAGATTTTTTTGCCCTCAAAATACATGTATATCATATATCGTTCATCTTTTTTCTTCAGTGTCATTGTAAAATGTACAGCTCTCTCCCTTCCCCCTCTCTCTGTCTCTCTCTGTCTGTCTGTCTGTCTGTCTGTCTCTCTCTCTCTCTGTCTCTCTCTCTCTCTCTCTCTCTCTCTCTCTGTGTGTGTGTGTGTGTATGTGTGTGTGTGTGTGTAAGAAAGAAAAAATGGACATGAGGAGGTAGCTGGTTATGGCGGCTAGTTCCTGTCATCCCAACACTTGGGCGGCTGGTGTAGGAGGATTGCCTCAAGTTTCAGGCCAGCCTGTGGACTGCATAATGAGTTTTAGACCAGTCTGGGATATAGTGTGAAATCTGTCTAAAAACAAAACAATATAGAAAATATAGGGAGGGGAAAGACAGAAGCCTAGCAAAACACAAAAACGCACCCACACTGAACTCTCAAGACAGTAGATGTTCACTTTCTTCATCTTTCTCTCACAACTATTAATGGCATTTTTTTTAACTCAGAGGAAGATAAAGCAGTTTAATGGCTCATTTATTAAATAGTTTGAACTCAGGGCACATGATAAGCAGTTAATGAACTTTGTTGACTTTCTAATTACAAACACATTATCATTATTTGAGAAAGATCAGAGTTGAGAGGAGGAACAGGCACTGTCTCGTTCTGCCCTCCCACCCAGTGATATCCAGAAGGTCCCTGCCAACTTTCTGTTGCTCTTTGAGACCAAACCTCAGGCCAGTTTGATCCACCTTGGGAGACTTCACTCATCTGCCTGTGACATCCATACATCCCTTTACCTCCCAGTCCAGCATTACCCCAGCTTCCCTCCTCCCTTTCCTAGGGTCAGGCTCTCTCAGAATTGGAGACTGGAGGAAGATAAAGAAACAGGTCCACCATCCGGTGGCTGGATTACCAGCCTGTCCAACTACAGGTCACACTGCTGACTCTGCCCATTGCCCTTTGCAGACTCTACGTTTCTGCTCTGTCAAACTTCCAGAAGATGATGCCTAGACACAGAAAAGTCCCTGGCTGCAGGGAAGCCCTTCATCCCTGAAAACCTAGTTACACTGTGTCTTATATCAGGGCTTTTAAAACTTTTTGCACATGTGACCCCTTTTTACCCAAGAAATACTTACATGAGCTCAGGTATATAAAAATACTTCTATAGATCAAATATTTACTGATTATAAATCATCATTTTATAGATAATTATAATATATAGTGCATTTAAAAGATATTCTTTGATATATATAAATTTACTATTTATTAAAGATGAAAGCAAACGTGCAGAATAATAAGACAGATGCAACTTGTTAATTTTTACGTGAAGAATTGCATCTTTTCTGGTTATTTGACATTATAGGACTTAGAGCATGCTTAACATCTTCCAGAATTGACTGACATTTTGATTTTATAATCGTCAGTGCTGAGAACACTAGTTCACAGAAACACACAGTATTAAATGGCATAAATATGTTTAAAGGCTTTTCAGGAATTAGAAATTCTGTCCAATCCCAAACAAAAACAGGTTTAACAATGTTTTATGAAAATGCAAGTCAGCCACTCAAACAGTAATTCTTAAGACCACATGTTCTGATGTAATACAACACAGAAGATAAACTAATTTGACTCTTACACCCTGAGGAATGATGGCAGGAAAATTCTAGAAGTCTTCGTTTACCAAAATGAAACCACTGTGTCCACGAAGACAGACAATGGTATACGTGGTAAAAATACATACATAACATGCAAGAGTGTCTAACCTGAGCTAAGATGCTGCAGGCAGTGTTTGTTGGTACTACGTGGCATATGTATAAGAGGTGTGATATCTGTGTGTGTGTTCTGTGTTCACAGTTGCAGTAAAGTCACACTATGCAACATGGACAAGGGCTTGCATACACTCACTATGTATCTGATTTTGAATCTATTTTCTACCCTTGAACATTCAAAAACCTTTACCATTGCCTTTTTATTTTTTACAACCCCCATATGATGGGGTTGTGACCCACAGTCTAAGAAGTTGTGTTCTGGGGTCAAAATGAATTTATCTCATTTCTATCCAAGGTGTCCCTAAGTCCAGGAGGAATACATGCATGCATACATGCCCACCTCTATGCATACCAGTGGGGCTCCTCTGCAGCTCACCCCCTCCACGCTCCTTTTCCTAAGAGCACAAACCTGATCTCCAGCCACACACTGCCAGCAGACAATCCCTTGGGAAAATCTGATCCCCTATTACAGACTTACCAGCATCCATGGGCAAGTCTGGTTCCATTAGCTTTAGAGGAAGGGTCCTGGGGACTTCTCCCCAAGGCAGGCCATCTATTCCTGTACTCAGGACACATCTAGCTTCTTGAAAAACTGAGGGAGCAGTCAGATGATCACCTCCCTGATTGAATTTTAAGAAAAAATCTCTTTTGGGAGATGGGGTTCTAGAAATTAGAAATTGAACCTAAGGTCTTACACATGCTAGACCACCCTTTTTTTAAAAAAAAATCTTTTGTTTGTGAGTCCTTGATGGCTCTACCTTAAGTTTTGAGTTATCTTGGCCACCTACAGGCATACATACAGTTGGATAGTGTCCTATTACAGTCATAAGGAAAAAAGACTGAAAGAAAAAAAATCCACCCCTGCTCTGTGTGTGTGTGTGTGTGTGTGTGTGTGTGTGTGTGTGTGTGTGTGTGTGTGTGTATACTGTGTATAATTTGCTTTTTTAAAATTTTGAAATAAGGTGTGCTGGCTAGTTTTATGTCAACTTGACACAAGCTAGAGTCATCAGAGAGAAGTTAGCCTCAGATGAGAAGATGTCCCTGTGATATTGGGCTGTAAGCAAGCCTGGAGAACATTTTTAAATTAACGATTGACGTGGCAGGGCCCAAGTCATCGTGGGTGGTGCCACTTCTGGACTAGTGGTCCTGGGTTCTATAACGAAGCATCTAAAAAAGCCATGAGGAGCACGTCAGTAAGCAGCCCCCTTCCATGCCCTTATCATCATTCCTGCCTCCAAGTTCCTGCCCTGTTTGAGTTCGTGTCCTGACTTCCTTTAATAATGGCCTGTGATGTGGAAGAGTAAGTCAAATAAACCCTTTCCTCCCCAGCTTGCTTTAGTCATGGTGTTCACCCAATAGTAATCCTGACTAAACCAAGGTTTCACTATAATCCTGACTGGCCTGGAACTCACTCCTGTAGACTCACAGTCTGAGTCCCCTGCCTCTGCCTCCTGAGTACCGGAATGAAAGGCATGCACCACCATGCCCTGCTATGTTGCATTTTCTCCACTACACTTTTCAATTTTAAAATTTCCCAGAGTAAATGAATAAATACTTTGTTTAACAAAATAAATAAGTGCAAAGATGAACCACCACATCTTCGTAAAAATGAAGACTCAGTCACCCATTTGGAGCAGTTCAGGCTTTTATCTGGGTCACTCATACCAAGCGACCTTGCTAATTTTTATCCCATTACTTTATTCATAGCTGGAAGAGAAAGATAAAATTTCTACTTCAGGTTTATCAAGCATTGTTATCCCTTCAGATGAAATCTATGCTTTAAGTAGTTGATTGCCTGATTTTAGTTTACATTTGAAAGGGCTCTTGTTCTCTGTTGGGGGGGGGGTTATTTTACTCAGTTCTTACTAGCATACAAATATTTCTAAACCAATAACCAGGAATTATAGGACATGTTATACTCTCAGCATTATGAAATAGTCTTTTCTGAATTTCCTTATATCTGATTCGACTTTTTTCCCCTTTGTTCCTTTAAGTCAGGGTCTTGCTATACAGCCCAGGCTGGCCTGGAGTTCTTGACCCTCTGGCCCTTGCCTCCTGAGCACTGAAATTATAGTGACATCATGCCTGGCCTGCTTCAAGTTTTATTCAGAACTTTTAAAAATGAGCTGATATTGAAAAGTTATTTTAAAAACTTCTTTGATATGCGTAATTAATCAGCAGGTGCTACAGGAGCTGGGGAGATGGCTTGGTAAGGGAAAGTGTTTGTTGGGAAAGCATGAGGACCTGAGTTCAAATCCTCAGCATCTACCTAAAAAGCTGGTGTGGCCTCCCCTGCAGCTACAGCCCCAGCACTGCCGGGGGTGGGGACGGGAGGAGCCCTTCAACTTGCCACCTGCCAGTCGGTGAACCTGCCGGTTCAGTGAGAAATCTTGTCTCCGGGAAGAAGGTAGAGAGTGGTAGAGTATCCACCTCAGGCCTCCAAGCACATGCACACAGATGGAATTATCTGTAACTAGGCGTGCATGTAATTCCTTATGTCTCCAAATAATAAAAACCCATCAGTATATTCCAAACACTTTACATGGTACTAAATAGTCAAGGAAAAAATAAGAAGAAGAACCATTTGAACACAATCTACCAGTGGTTTGTGTCTTCCCCCAGGGCAATACATTTAGGCTTAGTTTCAAATGACCTTGGAGACTTTTTAGCCAAATAACTTCAACTTTGGTTTTGTTATGCAAATGCAAGAAAAAATACATCTTAGTTTATAAATGCTGCAGTTGCTCACAGTCTCCACTTTATGTCACTAATTTCACCTACAAATTACACACAGATATTTTCTAGGCCGCGCTTCTCTTTCCAGCAGCACATCTCCTTGAAATGGTGACCTTAGCGCATGAACACAGAGAGAAGAATCCATCTTTGCCTTGAGTCTTCCATACATTTTTCCGTGTCTAGCAAGCTGTGCGCTGGGTGGCATATGCTTCCACAAGCCGCTCAGAAGGTTTAATTGAGACTTAAGCACTCCACAAATATTTGTGGAATTAAATTGAGTTTCAGTGATTACTCTGTAATGCTTAAAGCATGGAGACATTAGAAGGTTAAAAAAAAGAAAAAGAAAAAAGATGGTGTTTTCACTACAAAATCTGTCCAGAGCCATCAAGGATGTCAGGTGATGGTGAGGGGTTGTTGCTGGTTATTTGGGGTTCGTTAAGGAGAAGCCTTTTGATTGTTCTTCAGTCGCTGCTTTTTTCAAGTCTCAGATTGCTAAGCTTTCTCGGTTGGAAATAAATTCACTTCCGTAAGCCATCTGGTGGCTCCCACTTGTAACTACATTGTCTGCTCAGCAGCTATGCCCAATGAATATGAGCTCCGTCCTTTCCTGGCCTTCCCTTACAGGGTGTATTTTGATGAACTGCTACCCAAGGAATGCAGAGGTATTAAAATTCCAAGAGCAGTCCTAATGGCTATAACCCCCAAGGATACTTTAAAATAAGTATTGATAAAGGCTGTCCATAGTGGAAGGAGAGGAAGCCTATGGGTGTATTCTATTCAGGAAATAAGGCAAACCGTACTCAATGGTCTTTATCACACCAGGAGTGTGCCTAGATGCTGCAGTTATAAAAAACCAGTCTGAGGAAACCTATGCTTTCAGGAAACACAGTCCAAAGGACAAAAGCAGCTCAGTGAGTGTGAGACCAGATGTGCCACAGCAGAGATGGGAAACCCACCAGCTATGTCTCTCACCCCTCAGGAACATGCAACACACACCAAAATAGAATTTCCCTTTTACAATCAGCACACAAGACAACGGAACCGCAAACGCGCTCTACACCTTGACGCCCCACCTTCCACGAAGCCAAGAATATTCACATCTCTGTGTGATACTTAACCCTCAAGGTCATGGTGATGCCCTTGAGCATCATGACTGGGATGTCCTGCCAAGGACTATGTTGGCAAACAAACTCCCAGATGCAGCCCTAACTTCGCCAAAGGTTCCCTCCTCCAAGCTCTGGGAGGAGAGAGAACAAGAAAGGGGACACAGAGCCTGCTTGCCAGGCCATAGGCACTCGGGCTCTACCTTCACCCCTAAGGAATGGCATGTTACCTCACAGAGAAGGAAGAGATCACTCCTGCCTGAAGAAGGCTGAGGAGGCTCCGCGAGGCTTGAAGTTTGAGGTCATTTCAGAAGAGCTGATAGACTTTCACAGCCTAGAACAGGAAGAGGCTAGTTCATTTTACAGAGGTAAAATTTTACAGGGTAAAGTATAACAAAGCAAGACCTGCTCGGTAGCCGCAGGAAACTCAGCAGGTAAGGAGAAAGCAATAAAGCCATGGCTGCAAAGTTAGACAGGAGCCAGAGGGGTGGCACGTGCCTGTGATTCCCATCACCTGGGAAGCAGAGGCAGGAGAATGGGCAGTTTATGCCGGCCTGGGCCACGTCGTGAGGTTACAGACAACAACAGAAAGTAGGCAGGGGGGCTCCTCCAGGAGTTGTGTGTAACTGACGTGTCCCCCGGATACCCCACTAGTAGTGGAGCCACTAAGTGACTTTAAACTAGGACAATGATATAGCGCCATAATTGTTTGTGTTTTCAGAAGCAACACAGATGCTGTATGGGGAGGATGCATAAGAAGACTAAGAAAGCCTGTTAGGTTGTTAATACCCTCCAGATTGGGCTTTATGACGGAGTCCAGGTGAAGAAGCAGCAATGGGACTGCAGAGATAATGGAGCAGAATAACAGGTCTTTGTAACTTGGACATAAAGGACTTGACATAACACTAGGGCTATAGCTCAGTGGTAGAATGCTTGCCTAATATGCCCGAGTTCTATTCCAGAAAGAGAATATAGAATTTTAGATGACTCCCGGATTTGTGGTCTGTCCACCAAGAGGGAGGACCTTGGAGATTCTCCAGGCACTTTGTTCTGAGAGGGACAACAAGCTGGGGAGACAAGCATGTAGAGCCACAGAGTTCTGGAAGCAGTCACATCAGTGTCCCCACGGGGCAGTGCTAACTCACCATGGGTGGCAGGATGTGCAGGTCTGAGACACTGCAGGAGGTCAATGCAGAAGGTATAGACTTGGAACAGATCAAAAGCAATTTTTATGGGAAACGAAAGTGTTCATTGGTGACCCAACCCCTGCAGTGCTCACACTGAGATATGCGCAGTGCAGAGTCGGAGGAAGAAAGGCACATGCTCCTGTACAACCAATGCATTCAGACAGCCCAGCACAAAGGTGAACAGCTGAGAGTCTTCTGCAGAGCCTAGAAACAACTCTGGAGCAGGGCACGTGGGAGGCTCAGGGAGGAGGCAGATCCAGAGTCACAAGGATGCTATGTAGAATTCTAAAAATAAGAATTGCCACCGAGTATGTCTGAATGCATGAGCATCCCATAGCCAATCAGAGCAATTGTCATCCTCATCCTGAGCTGGCTGTCACTTCTCATCTTCATCCTTGACTAGGGCACTAAGCCCTGGCCCCAGCCAGTGCTAGGGATGCAGATGAGAAGGGGCTGGGGAGTCTGCAGGTGTGGAGTTGAGAAAAATGTGCCTCTGTCTTTTTCTGGCTCTCTCAAACCACAGGGAAATCCTACTCAGTCTCCCTGGGGAAATAAAGGAATGATTCTTCAGCTGGACCTCTATATTAAAAGGCTACCTGCTTCTTTATGGGGTGAGAGGATTGTTTCCCTCTCATCAATAAGTCAATTTGTTCTCTCTCATCTTCTATCCTATTGCATTTTAGAAGGAATTCATTCCAGTTAATATGAAAATGAGAGACCAGAAATTATGAAGGATGCTTATGGAAGCCATTGTAGTGATTCACTAAATCTGTCTGTTACTTGAGGTTTCAATAATACACTTATTTTTCTGTCATTTAAATTCTCTTGACATCCATCTGCTCATGGAACCAAGCACAACATCTTAGCATTATACAGGATGTGCTAATAGCAGGAGACTGAGCCCTCTATTAATGTTAAAATCTCTATGTCACTTTCAGAGACTCAGTAGGGACTGTCCTAAAGGGTGGGGTAATATCCATATAAGAATAGTATTGGCATAAATCTGATCCCTGGGGGTGGGGGAACTCAGCCCACTAGGTCAGTTGTGGTTCACTTTTACACACCACAGCCTCCTACACACAGAAACAAATACACACATGTCTAAGCTAACCTTAGATGGAAGGATAAACAAAAAATAGAAACTTCCCAAATAAGATCAAATTCACATCTGTTTTGTTTTTTAAAACAGCATCTCAGGTAGCCCAGGCTGGCCACCAACTTGCTATATATTCCAGACTGGCCTTGAACTCTGGTGTTCCTGCATCAACCAACCAAGTACTGTTGTGAGCCATCGTGCCCAACTCCAGATAAGACCAATTTCTTGCAACAAAATATTTGAGACTAGGGCCAGAGAGATGGCCCCACAGATAATGCTATCAAGGCCCTTAAGTTGGCCATGGTGGTTATGGGGGTACCTTGGGCACTTAAGACTGATAATGGCCCTGCCTATGCCTCTCAATAATCCAATAACTTTCTGGGGTTCTGGAAGATTTACCATACCATTGGCATCCCCTGCCATCTTCAGGGACAAGTCATTGTGGAGAGGACCAACAGAGCCCTTAAGGAGCTGTTGGTCAGGACTATCTCATCAGAGGCTGGGAGAGAGCCTCATCTGCCTTAGCAGAGGTCCTTTTCCATATGAACTTCCTCAGTTTCGATGACAAGGGGCTCAGCCCAGCTTACAAGAACTGGGAATCTCTGCCAAGGAACACACCTCTGCCCCTGGTGAGATGGAGAGCTCCTATCTCCCTTCAATGGCAGCCATCAGCCCCCCAATACCATGGGAGAGGGTGTGCTTATGGTTTTCCTCAGACTGGCATGACACCAATATGGGTCCCGGCAAGAGATGTACATCTGGCCACGGATCAGCCTGCTTCCACCAAGGAAGGAATAATGCAGGATGAGTAATGTATATACTCCCCTTTCTTGCTTCACTGCCCCCTGAAAACAAATTGATTTGTTAAGGGCAGAGGTTATGGCCTTTGACTCTTCATTTTTTGAAAAAGTTTGGCATAATATAAAAAGGCTATTTGATCCCTCCTGGATGCTCACATATTCATTAATTGGTAGTATGGTATTGTTAATCCTTATTCTGTTTAAATGTCTCCTGTAGCATACATATCCAGCAGGCAATAACTAAGTCAACTCTTCAGATGTTAATGGCTCTTAGGCATCCTTCTCACAGTCCTCCACAGGAGGTTATGCATGCCTTGCTATCTGTAATTCAAAAGGCTATTGCCTAGTTCCCACCATCCTGGCACCTCTCCAGGAATGAATTCTTTGAGGGCTGAAAGACAATGATGGGTAAGAGCTTGTTTGGCAGGGAAACCTAAGACAGGCACAGTCCAGTTGCTGAGCCCTCCTAAGGTGGTGTCAAATAGTTCTTTGCTGAACAAAGAACTCTGGTTCCCACTGGGCACTCATGTAATAAATAAAAAAGGGTGGATAGGAAGTTAAGGCCTACCAGGCCAAGAGGAGCCAACCTGGCATCTGCCTGGAGCTGTCAAAGGTCCTGATCATGCCTAGCCAATGAGGGGCAACCACACAGTGTCAACAACGCAGACACTACTGGGAGTTTGGTGAAAAGGATACAGCAGACGCTTATTCAGCAGTCAGGAAAATCTTATATACCCTCCCAGCACCCAGGCATTCTAATCCATTGACATTGTGTGGTCACCCCTCATTGGCTAAGCATGATCAGGACCTCTGACAGCACCTGTTGCTAGGCAGGCCCTCGGGTAGTATCATGTGGTTGCCCCTCATTGGCTAGGAACAATCAGAACTTTGGACAGCACCAGGCATACTACAGGTGGCTCCTCTTGGCCTGGTAGATCTTAACTTCCTGCCTGTTTACCCTTCCTAAGCCTGATGACCTGAGCTTGATTTTTGGAACCCAGGTGGCAGAAGGAGAGAAGTGATTCTTGCAAGTTGTCCTCTGACTTTTGTGTGTATACTGTGGCATGCATATTCCCACACACAAGATAAGTAATTAAACAAGTTTTTTAGTATTTGGCAACTAACAAATTATTTTTCAACATTATTTTGGTTGTTCTTCCCTATTCTTTTTTTTTTAAAGATTTATTTATTTATTATGTGCTTGCATACCAGAAGAGGGCACCAGATCTCATTATAGGTGGCTGTGAGCCACCATGTGGTTGCTGGGAATTGAACTCAGGACCTCTGGAAGAGCAGTCAGTGCTCTTAACCTCTGAGCCATCTCTCCAGCCCATTCTTCCCTATTCTTGATACATCTGAAATGAATTTGTCAATTTTTTTTGACAGGATCTTATTATGCATCCCTGGCTGTCCTGGAACTCATCAAGTAGACCAGGCTGGCCTCAAACTCACAGAGATCCAACTGCCTCTACCTCTCCCACATGTTGGAATTAAAGGCATGTGCCAGCACACCTGGCTGGGATTTGTCAGTATTCCTGAAAGTCCTCTCGTGGGTTGATTGGGATCATTTCCTGCCTGTGTGTAGACTGTGGCTTCCCCACTCATCAATGACTCTAGTTCTTTCTTTTTTTTTTCCTGCTTGGGTGAATTTTAGCATTTTCTTTATGCAGCTCTACATTTGAGTGGCGTTCATTCATTATTATTTCACTGCACTTAAAATGTGCCCAAAAGAACAAGTTAGAGTGTTGTGTTTACTGGAACACTTAAGAAGTAGAATTATTTCTATGATGGCATTTTTAAAATCACAGGATATAGTGGTCACCTTTTGTTGTGAAGAAATGGCTCCTTCCATAAACTATATTTTAGTTGCTTTATGGAAAGACTCAGAAAATCTTAATGTGACCACAGCAAATGTAACTTTTTGTAGAGCACAGCCTTTCAGATCAATCTAATTTCCTTCTTGAGCAAGGTAGCTGACTACTAGACAAGGGCAAAGAATTTGGCAGGAAATAGCAGGATTTCAGGACTCCTTTATTCTGGTGGGTGTGGTTCTGTCACAGAGAACACTGCACATGGTCCAAGACTGGCTACATTGCTGTGGAAGGCACACCTGCAAAGAGGGTATCTTCTTCAATCCTGGCTTATTTTAATTAGGAGAAAAGCAGTCTTCCGCAAATATGCACTTTATAGAACTCAGATGGCAGTTTATAAACGCTATTGATCATTGGTATGTGTGAGCATGCACGCCACAGTCCACATGCAGATGTCAGAGGACAACTTTGTAGGCAGTTCTTTCCTTGCATCCTTATGTGCATTCCAGAGGTCAAACTCAGTCTTCAGATTTGTGTGGTAAGCATCTTTTCATCTTTGGGCTTTGATCATTCAAGTTTGCCCCCAAAATAAACTACCTCTGATTCCCTTTGCAGTGAGAGCCGAGGTTTGTGGGTTTTATTTTTTGTTTGTTTGTTGCATCAACACCATAGAACATGTGTATTCAGAAGAAGATGCAAATGTGAGGCCTCTTTTTAGAAATGATTAAGGATTTCAAGATAGGGACACTAAATCAGTGCTGGACCCCATGTGGCTATATACACTGCACCCTCATGATGAAGTTGGCCCTGCATTTACCCAACAGAAATGAAGACATAGGAACAAATGTTCATATGACCCAAAGGTCTCTATTCCTTAATCCTCATCCTTTGGAACTTTCCCCATCCTGCCCCTGGGGGTGGTGGTTTTAGAAGATAAGGCCTTGGTCATATGACTAGGTCATAAAGAAGAACTCTAATGAACAGGGTAAACACCCTTAGGAATGAGACATCAGAGCGCTGGTTAATCCCTTGCATAATTTCCTCAGTATCTTAGAAATGAATGGGGCTGCCCAATCCCCCAGATACACCACAGGTCAGGATGCAAGGTCCTTCACTGCCAGAGCAATGCCAAGGCTCCATTCCCAGCATCCCAGTACAGTACCTGGTAGACTGTGATGGCCTCTCCTCCAGAAGGGTGGACGTTATGACACTATAAGAGAATTTGTTTGGCTCACTCTTGCCCTCCCACCATAATAATAACTCAATAACAAATCCTTGCCTGGTGCCACTGACTTGGTCTCAGACTTCCCAGTCTCTAAAACCATGAGCCAGAAAATCTTCACTTATTTTAAACTGCTACTCTTTGGTATTCAATTATAGCAGCGTGAAACAGCCCCACTACTATCCCTCCCTGACTGTCTCCAGGCCTACCTTCCAACAGGCTGAGACCAGATAGGACTTGGGGAATTTTAGAGCATCAGTTCCCTTGAACAAAGAGAAAGGACATCCTGTTTGTGGATGCTTTAAGTTCCTTCAAGAAGAATCACAGCATTTTTTTTCCCAAACCTCTAGAGTGGATCATGAATTAATCAAATTCCTTCACCTTATAGAACATCAACAATTCTAAGCGATTCCTCCTATTTCTGGCTGAAGGAGAAAATTAGAAAAGAGCGATAAAACATGCTTTTGTGGAGCATGCCAAATCCTAGTTCAGCCGTGAAAGACAGAGCTCATCAAGAATCTCAGAATAGGAGCCCCAGGAATCTCACTTCAACGAGGTCTGGGATCACAGGCCTTCCCACCTCCATGTTTTAACCATGGCCCAATGGGTTCCAATAGCACAGGCTTAGAGAACTGATCCCAGCCATGAAAAAACAGAAAATTCCCACCCAACTCCCTATAGTTTCCTCCACGACTTCCCAGACTATAGAACTGCATTTGTTGAGGTTGCAGCAAGCTTTGGGGTGACTCTCCAAACTCCTAGGAAAAGAAAGCTGATTCTTGGAGGAACACACAACCGAATGTACCCTGTCTTCCTACATCTGTCACACTCCATGTTGCTCCTAAGACTTGCTGCCGTATTCCACCTTTTGAAGAGAAAGAGGTGTATAGCTGTGCTGGGTATGGTTTGTACCCATACAAGTTCATGTGTTGCAAGTTTGGTTCTCAGTACAGTGATGCTGGAAGGTGGGATATCTTTAAAAGATAGGACCTAAGGCCAAGTAATTCAGCTCTTGTCAGAGCTGCTCTCAGAGGAGGCTACTGTGCTCACAGGAGCCCCATGAGAAGAGTTGTTATGAAAGTACTCCTCCATGGCTTCCTGTCTTACTCTGTGATCCCTCTTTCTTATGCCGCCATCATTTCACCAGGGGATGAACAAATGCAGCCACCCAGCCTGGACTTTTCAGCCTCCAAACTGTGAGCTAAATAAATCATTTTTCTTTATAGCATTATCCATACTCTGGTATTTTGTTACAGCAACAGAAAATAGAATCACACAAGAACTAACATGAGTTGAACACCTTCTGTGTGCCAAAGAGGGCTGTACCTAAAATGCCCTAATTTCACCCTCTTTATAACACTGTAACATAGACATTGTTGTCTTTCTCACCAGCCTGATGGATTCTTCCAAATACAGGATGTAAATATCCTGGCAGAGCACTTTGCAAATACAGGACATTAGAAGCAAAAGCACCCAGATGCCAAAGTACCTACCATGGTTTGACTCTTGCCCTCTAACATAATATGTGAATATCCTACCCTCAAGCATAACCTTTGAAAGTAGAGTTGTGGCCGATTGACCCTCCATGCTCCCATAGCACCCTGAGCAATTGTCTACAGTCAGCTTCTGTCATCTACTGTCTGCTGAGAACAAAGACCCAGGCATGAATTGTGGGTGGTCTTTTTTAATCATCATGCCTTATGGATTGTAGAATCCCTAATACACGGGCTCTGTCAAACTGCAAGATTCATGTGTGAGGACTAACTAGAGCAGTCCCAGATGTCTTAAAGCTTAATGACAAGTTCAAGAACACCCCAGAATAACCCTCTCCATGCTCTTGTCAGCCAGAGTAGCACTGTGGCTCCAAGGAGATTTTGTGCATGTGTTCTGTGTTTTACAGCGCTAGCTCTAATAGAGAGACTGCAAAGCTAGCCTTGCTCATGTCTTCACAGTTTATTATGCGGAAAAACATGAGCCTTCTGTTTTCCTGCATTGTTAACTTGGCACCTCATTTCACGTATGGGACTTGCATTAAAAGACACTACCCTCTGGGAGTTAATCAGCCATTTAAAGAGTAAAAGTACTTTACAATCTGAAGACTCTCGGAGCTCATCTTCTGTGACGAATGATGCTATAGGCCAGGTGTGCAGAAATACTTCTGAGCTAGGTGCCTGATCTTTCAACTCTCCCTCAAACAAGACAATGATGCTGGTGAAGATCCCCTTCAAAGATGCTGAGAGCCTGAAGCTCAAGTGACACATTCAGGGTCATAGGGATAGTAACAGAACTGAACCCCATCTCTTGGACTCAAATCAGGATATATTGTACCTAATTCATTCACACATTCTTTCATTGTAATTGACAGTAATCATTATATGCATTGCGTACGTCATGATGTTTTGAAATAAGGAAACATCGTGGAATAGCTAAATCAGGCTAATTAGCATATGCATTATCTCACATTTTAATTTTTTGTAATGAGAACATATGAAAAAGTCAAGGGTTTTTTAAGGAACTCCTTTTCGGAGTCTCCAAGCAACAAAATTTAAAAGAAGATAACATTTTCCCCCACAAAATACTTAGAATTATTATTATTTGTTGTTGTTATTGTTTCTGTTTTCAGTTCTTTGAAAATCTCACATATGCATACACTCTCAGCTCTGAGTGATGTTCTTCATAGACAGCCTATGGAAGGCTACACAGTGACTGATGCCCATCCATTGGGGGGATGCCTCTTTGAAGATGCGGGTCTTCAGAACAGGAGCAAGGAACCATCTCTCCATCACTACCTTTAATGGCAGCTCCTCACCTCTGAAACAGGTGACCAAACTGAGCATTGGTGTGTCTTCATCTCTGTTCTATTGCTGTGAAAAGACACCATGACCAAGGCAACTCTTATAAAAGAAAGCATTTAATTAGGGGCTGGCTTACTGTTTCAGAGGTTTAGTCCATTATCATCATTGCACTGGAGCAGTAGTTAAGAATACTATATCCTGATCTACAGACTGAGAGTAAGAAAGAGAGAAAACACTGGCTTGGGTGTGAGCTTTTGAAAACCTCAAATTCCACCCTGAGTGACACACTTTTTCCAGCAAGGCCACACCTCCTAATCCTTCCAATCAAGTTCCACTCCCTGGTGACCAAAGGCCTTAGGGTTTTTATTGTTATGATGAAACACCATGACCAAAAATCAAGTGAGGGAAGACAGGGTTTATTTAGCTTACACTTCCATATCACTGTTCTTCATCAAAGGAAGTCAGGATAGGAACTCAAACAGGGAAGGATCCTGGAGGCAGGAGATGATGCTGCTTACTGGCTTGCTCCTCATGGCTTGCTCTACCTGCTTTTTGTAGAACCCAAGACTACAGCCCAGGGGTGGACCACCCACAATGGGCTGGGCCATCCTTCATCAATCACTAATTGAGAAAATGCCTTACAGACCTGCCTACAGCCCAATGTTATGGAGACATTTTCTTAATTGAGATTCTCTCCTCTCTGACAACTGTAGCTTGTGCCAAGTTGACATAAAACTAGTCAGCACATTAAGCATTCAAATATATGAACCTATGGGGTCCATTTTTATTCAAACCACACACAGTACAATGAACAGTGCCTGTAAGGACATAGCTCTTCTGCATGAGTTGTCAGTCAGATTTGGAACCACCAGAAAGGATCTGAAACCTGTCCCTCCCCTTGCCAGTTGACCTTGAGTGACTGCTCTAAGCCTGTCTTCTGCTTTCTACAATGAGACCATCATCTATCTCATAGGGCACTGTCGTAATTTGAATATGTCACGTTCCACTGGTGGTTCAAGTGTTTACGTACTTGGTCCTCAGCTGGTGGCGGTGTTTCAGGTTGAGGAGTCTTTGGAGACAGAGCCTTGCTAGAAGGAATGGGTTACTGGGAGTGGGCCACACTCTACTTCCTGTCTCTCTTTTCTGCTTCCAGGTATCACCATAGCTAAGAGACATCCCTGCTGACAAGCTTGAATAATGAACTGCACCTTCAAATCACGGGCCAGGATAAGCCCTTACCTCCTTACTTCTTGTCAGGTATTTGGTTACAGCCACAAGGAAAGTAAGTAATACAAGTGCCTCTAAGAATTAATCTGAGGTTATATACATGGTGTTTACATAGAGTCAGGGCATAACAAATCATGACCATCATTTTTGATTAAACCAGTCTGCCCCAAAAATGTCATGAATAATAACACTAACACCACTGATCATACAACTTCAAAAACACTCATTCCCCAGACCCCCAACCATGGCTCAGTCGGCAGAGTGCTTTCCTAGCATGCATGAAGTCCTGCCAGGTTCTGTCCCTGGTACCATGTAAACTAGGTGTAATGGTGCACACTGTCATGTCAAGCACTCCAGAGGTGAAGACAGGAGGACATCCTCAGCTACACGTCAAGTTTGAGACCAGCGTAGGTTCAAAAAGCATACACATCCAGATGTTACACTCTGGTACCTGTTAGATGAGTTCATGGCCCGAGGCAGGCTTCAGTGTCGCTTGCATTCTCTAAGGCTAACTGTATTCCAGACACGTCCCAGTGGCATACAGCAAGGACAGTCCTTATGATATTGCAGGAAGGAAATAATGCTATCCTGAAGACTTTTTCATTACTAGTCTATTAATTACTGCTCCATAGAGTAGGTTTCCGGAAATTGGGGGGGGCGGTTAACAAAAATTGTAAGCATATCTTGAAGAAGAACCAGCCAGTAATCATTAAGAGCCTCTTCCCCTCCATAGAGCTGACACTACAGGAGAGAAATTGCTTGGATATTTATTGCAGTTTTACACAGTCAACTGGCTGACTAGGATTCATATCCTAAGAGAATTTTTTTCTCATGATGTATATTTCTTTTTCATTATGTTAGCAATATCTGTTCCTTGTAGAAAAACTAGAAATTGCTGACAAGCAAAAATAATACTTAAATCACACATAATTCAACCACCCAGAGATAAACACTGCTAATATTTTTGATGAACATTCCTTTAAATGACATTGTGTATTTATCTATTTTTGTACAAACAGAATCACATTATACATGCAATATTACAACATGGTTTATTGACTGAGCAATACCAGTGACATCTCTCTGTGTGGATAAATGTTCTTGCAGAGGGCTGTTTTCCTCCAATGATGCATAGCAGTCTGTTGTTTTTGAAAAAAATCAGCATATTTAAACAATCCTAAAGTATTGAACCCTCAAGTCACCTTAAGTCACTTCAAATCATGTTTTGGGTACTACACGGGCACCTGGAAAGAGTATGTTTAGGAAGAAGACAAGCAGGGACCAGATGACACAACAGGCTCTTGGGATGAAAGAGACCTTCAAGGACAAGAAAAGAACCACCCAAAAGCATAAAAGGAAAGGATGGTGGCCAGGCTAAGGACAAGGAAGAAAAAGATGCTGCACAGAGGGAATAAGATAAGACAGTTGTAGAAGAGTGCATGGCCTGGTACTTATTCTTCCAAATACTGTACTCTGCTCTTGAAGTTTTAAGAGGGTAGAGAGCTGGGAAGGTGGCTCAGTCAGTAGAGTGCTTGAAGACCTGAGTTCAAATCCCCAACACCACATAAAAGAAGGCTGAGTGGTATACCTGCAATCCCAGTGCTAGGAGGCAGAGACAGTCAGATCCTCCGAGTCCCCTGGCCAGCAAGACTAGACACACACACACACCCCACAAGAATAAAGAGGCCAGGATAGTGGTGCACACCTTTAACCTCAGAGGCTGGCAGATCTCTAGATACAAGGCCAGCCTAGTCTACATACCGAGTTCCAGGCCAGCCAGGCCTACACAGTAAGATCCTGTCTCAAAAATAAAAACAACAAGAAGAATTAACAGAAACGGCTGGAGGAGAGCTCATCACAAAGAAAGGAGGGACTTTTGACCCCCAAAGCAGATACCATTTGCTAGCAAATATCTCAGAAAGTTCTTATGTTCCCATTGCCACCCACATGAGTCACAACCGTCACTGAGCCACTTTACCCATAAACACTAGGCTATGTACACTTTTACAGAAACTATACACCCACTGTACAGCACGCCCACACCACCCCTCCCCACCCCCAGTTTAGCCTGAAGCTACTTTCTGGAAGCCTGACATGCCAACCAAATACCACTGGTCTCTCTCCATTTGGAGGAGAGAGAAGGAAACTGGAGCCGGAGCTAGCCTCTCCAGGTCTAGCTTGGGCAACTGGGTGGGCAGAAGTGATTTTATCTCCTTCTTTCCCTGTGTGTCCCACATGGTCATTTGCTTTTTGGTTTCAAAGTCCTCCCAGCCACTCTCTGGAACAGCCCAGAATTCATTCTACCTACCTTGAGCCTCAAACACATCAACGTCATTTTTTTCATTATTGTTCTCCTGATTTCTTCCCACTTGTCTTTCACAAACCCAATAAAGTAGGAGGTTCTGGGGAGGTAATTGCTTTCCAGTG
Source organism: Ondatra zibethicus (assembly GCA_004026605.1). Lineage (NCBI taxonomy): Eukaryota > Metazoa > Chordata > Mammalia > Rodentia > Cricetidae > Ondatra > Ondatra zibethicus. The sequence continues at coordinate 15,376 of PVIU01003321.1, read as the reverse complement.
TAGAAGGGCTATTGTCAGCCCATTTTCTGTACAGTCCTGCGTGTCTTCTGGTGGTATGGTGGCCTCTGGGGCTCCAAGTGCAACCCCTCTCATCCCAAAGAAGGCTTGAGCTTGTGCTCTGTCTCACACCCCTCCCTCTCCATCCTTGCCCCCTTCCTTCACTGCAGCCAGAGTTAAAGCTGCCACCCACTGCCTTGTGAGCCTTAACTACTTATTCTCTCATGCCTTCTTGCAGGTGTGGATTCCTTACGCTGTCGGTGGCAGGATGTTTGCTCAGTTCTGAGGTCATCTACTTGCCCCCGGTAACATAAGTACAAATGCTTGAATCACCTGTATTTGAAAACCCCAGCTTAACGCAGGTCAAACTGCTCCTCAGTGTAATGAGGCCTGCAAGATTAACAGAAAGGGGTCACGTGTTGATGGATGCCTTATGAGAAACATCTTATGGAAATTAAACCACAAGAAAGCTTTCCACATGGCTTCTCAAGCGTGGCCTGGTGTAAGTCCATCAGACCATCAAGCAGGAGCCCAGTCGCTGCCTTCTCCCTTACAGTCTGCACAGCATACTCTGGAACACCTTTTTTCTCTCTTTGTATGGGTATGGATGTGTATAGGTGTGTTCATGCATGTGTTCAGGTATGCAAGCAGACCTGTGCACAAGCATGTGAAGGCCAGAGGCTGACATGGGTGGTGTGGGATGGCCTTCTGTCTGTGTGTTGCTTTTATTGGTTAATGAATAAAGAACTGCTTTGAGCCTATGGCAAGGGCAGAACAAAACTAGGCGGGAAAAGTTAGGCTGTATGCTGGGAGACAGAGGGTGGAGTCAGAGCGAAGCCATGGAGCCACCAGAGTCAGATGCTGGGAACTTTACCCGGTAAGTCACAGCCATGTGGTGATATACAGATTAATAGGAATGGGTTAAGTTAATATAAGAGTTAGCCAATAAGAAGCTAGAGCTAATGGGTCAATCAGTGATTTAATTAATACAGTTTCTGTGTGATTATTTCTGGTCTAAGCTAGCCAGGTAGCCGAGAACCAACAAGCGGCCTTCCTCTAACACACGGTGTCTTCCTTAGGCATCTCTCCACTTTGTTCAGTGAGTCTCGCACTGTACCTGGAGCTCACCGATTTCACCAGGCTGGCTGAATGGCAAGCCCTACAGAGCCTTCTCTCTGGCTCTTCAGCATGGATTTCAGGTACATGCTACTCTCCAGCACGGATTTCAGGCACGTGCGACCACACCCGGGTTTTTATGTGCATGTTCTGGGTACAAACTCAAGACCCGATGCTTGCGTGGAAAGCACTGACTGACTAAGCCATGTCCGCAGAACCCAACTACCCCTTCTGTCTTTTGAGACAGGATCTAGTTATATAGCCCAAGTTGGCCTCAAACTCATGATCCTCTCGCCTCTGCCTCCTGGGTGATAGATTTACTGGTCTATCACACCACTCTTAGTGTCTGCTAACAGGTCTCCTATGGTCAACAGTTAGACACCATGCCATATAATCTGTAGCAGGTCTTACAACAAAGAATCGAAACATAAAAGCCCCTGGGAAACTGTTTGGCATAACTCTTGATGGGCAACAACTGGTAAAATTTGGTATCAAAGAATCAGTCGAGGGCCGTCACATATTTGACAGCCTTTCGTAAGCGTCAAAGACTTCTAATGACTTGAAGTGCTGGAGTCCCATCGCTAAATTCTGAAGGGAAGAGCAAGCTCGAAAATTAAAGGGAGTCCTTAAGTTGCATCTGTTTAGTGCTATTAAACTTGCTGTAAAGAGGCCCAGCCCTGCCATTCTCCTGTGTGCACATGCTCTAGAGACTGTAGTTTCTTATAAATATTTTACTAGAAAAAAAAGTGCAAAATGAATGAGATGTGGAATGTCACGATGTGCTTCCAGATGAAACCAGACACTGACATGCAATTCTGCCAGCAAAAGTACAATTCACATGAGAGCAAGGCTGGGGAAAGCAAATGAAGTGTTTGTATCTGTAACAGGAGAAACGAGGGGCTGGAAATACGGCTCAAGGGTGATGCATTGCCTGGCATGCTGGAAGCCAGAGGGGAGAGGTATGAAAAGACACTCAGCTATGGTAACTTGAACCCTTACTTGAGAATAATGCTGGGTGCAGCCTTAACACTGTCCCAAAAGTCAGCACAAAATGAAAGAACTTCTTCTATATCCAAAATACTTGTCATGAAACCAAGATCTAAATGATTGGGCAGGGTGCTGAATGTTGAATGTGTTCTAATAAGTCTATTGAAGGGCCAGAAAGGTGGCTCCGCAAGCAAAGGTGCTTACCAGCAAGTCTGGCAACCTGAATTCAATTCCTGGGTCATGCACAGTAGAAGGAGAGAACAAATTTTCACAAGCTGTCCTCTGACCTTCATATAAGCACTTTGTGTGCATGGGTTTATACACAAACACACACACGCATAGACATAAAAATTTTAATGTTCATTTCATACTTTCAGAATGACATCTTCTATTCTCAGAGAGAGTTCACTATCATTCACATTTTAAATGATTTTTTTGAAATTTATTTAGTACTAAATGTACTTCCAGAATTTTTACTATCAAATACTTATGTTGATATTGAGTTAATATAAACCAGGTATTTATACCTGGCATGAATATTTTCTATAAAAAGTCTTTGGATAATTGAATCATCACACCATATGCCAATCTACTGTTTTATACCCACTCATTGTGACCTTTCGACTAATAAGTATGTGGGATGCTATAAAGCCAGGAAAAGTTATGACGAGAAATTTCTGATGATTCCTAGAGATTTCAACTTCTCATCTTAATTCTTGAATATTCCTATCTATCTAGAGCTTGGAAGCATGAATTTCTTCACCCTCAAAACATCAGAAAGCTTGCATCCACAGTCCTGCTCAGTAGTCAGCAGGTCTTCATCACATGTGGGTAAACAAGCCTGCTCTTTCAAGGAAAGCATGGTGGGAGTGAGGCGGGGAGAAAAAGAAGGTAATAGAATAGATGTGTCATGAAAACAGATAGGGACTAGCAGGGAAGGAAGAGTCCATCGAGAAAAGGCAGGGAGGGTAGTTGGGGTGGGGGGGGATGGTGGTAGTGAAAACAAAACTCTTGGGAAACACCATAGTAGACCCATGACTTTGTATGCTAACTTTAAGAATTAAGTTTAAAAGCAGGTGGTGGCACATGCCTTTAATCCTAGCACTCAGGAGGTAGAGGTAGGCAGATCTGAGTTCAAGGCCAGCCTGGTCTACAGAGCGAGTTCCAGGACAACCAGGGCTAAACAGAGACTACCTTGTCTCAAAAAAGTGAAAATAAAATAATTTTAAAAATAGCATTTGCCTCTTTCTGCTGCACAAATATATTGTCACTTCTCTAAATTAGACCAAAACTTCCATAATGAATAAGATTTCATCTTAGTCTGGATTCACGGACACAGAGCCTGAGAAAGGAGTGGGTCCTAGAGTTCCACCAGGCAGACGGGGTCCTTGAGCTTCAGCGGTGGTTCTCAGCCTCTGGGTCACATATCACATATCCTGTATATCAGACATTTATATTGTGATTAACAGCAGCAGCAAAGTTGCAGTTACGAAGTAATAACTTTATGGCTGGGGGTCCCCACACCAAGAGGAACTGTGCTAACGGGTCCCAGCATTAGGCAGGTTGAGAATGCTGCCCTAGTGCGTTATTAGCAAAAGAAAACAGAAGTAGAACCAGGAGGAGTGGGAAGCCAAACCAGAAACCACCACTTCACAACAAGTTAAACTATCATACACACCCAGGGGCTACCCACCTCTTATTTATTTATTTTTACTTCTTCAGTTTTATTTCCTTATTGGAAACACTGCTATCTAAACCAATAGCCTTTCTGTTCTAACTTTAATTGCTCGCTGAGCCTGAAGACCAGCGGATACCCTGGCACTATCTTAACCCACCATCCTCGGGAAGACTTTAATTCTCTTTTGTTTTCTTTCCCTCTTAAAAAGAAATATAGGGCTAGAGAGATGGCTCAGTGGTTAAGAGCATTCATTGCCTGCTCTTCCAAAGGTCCCAGCAACCACATGGTGGCTCACAACCATCCGAAATGAGATCTGATGCCCTCTTCTGGCCTGCAGACATACACACAGACAGAGTATTGTATACATAATAAATAAATAAATAAATATAAAAAAGAAATATACCCAGGCAGCGGGGCGCACTTCCTTAATCCCAGCACTTAAGAGGCAGAGGCAGATCTCCAAGGCCAGCCAGGTCTACAGAGAGAGTTCCAGAACAGTCAGGGCTACACAGAGAAACCCTGTTTTGAAAAACAAAAAATAAATAAACAAATAAATAAATAGAAATGTGAAAGTGTATATTCATCATGCAAAGCAAGGGTTTCATATTTTTGTTCATGTACATTATGAATTTTGCCCACATTCTTCTTTCCTTTTTATATCTTTTTCACTATTTAAAACAATTTTAAATTTAAATATATTTTGATCACATTCCTCCCCTCTCTAAGTCCTTTCAAATCCTCTCCCCCTCCCTACTCACCCAACTTTAAGTTCTTTCTCAAAAACCAAACAAAACTCCCAATACAACAACAAAACTCCAGAATCCAAGAAAACAAAATGAAACCACACCCAAAAAGAAACCAATACCAACAACAACCAAATGAACAAAGCTGTGGAGTCCAGTATATGTTGGTCAATTCTTCCTGAACATGAGGCCTGTCCTGGAGTGGTTAGTATACCCAGTGTGATCCATCGGAGAAAATTGAGTTTCCCTCTCCTAGGAACTATCAATGACAGTTCTGTTGTTAACCTTCACCCTCATGGCTAGCTTTCCATTCATTCATTCATTTTTTTTAATATCACAAAGTAAAATACAATAAGATAAAACAAAAACTATCACATTGAAGTTGGACAAAACAACCCAATAGACGAAAAGGCGCCTGGGTACAGTAATCATGGACTGTCCACTGAATTTAGATAACCTAATCCTAACCTCTGGGCATATGTATGAAGGTCTTTCTAAAAATGTATAACTGTGGAGGGAAGACCCACTCTGAACATAGGTGGCACCATCCCATGAACTAGGATCCCATTCTCAATCAATGACAAAAGTAAGCTAGGCATGAGCATCTCTGTCTGCTTCCCGACTGTGGATGGAATGTGATCAGCTGCCTCATACACCTGCCACCATGGCTTCTCTGCCATGATGGGCTGTCCTCTCCAACTGTGAGTCAAATTGTGCTACATTCAGCAGGCATTTTGTCACCTCGGCGAGAAAGCCATCACACCCTCCAAATGCCTGTTGTGAAGTTCTAAGCCCCCAGCATCTGGTAGCTAGTCAGGCTTGAAGGACAACCATAGAGAATGAACTTCATAATCAGCTTTGGACTCCAGCTTCCACGTCTCCGCTTAGGAAGAGATTTTAAGAAAGAGGAAACATCACAATTGCTCCTCTTTAGAATTTGGACCACAGCATGAAAGGATAGCTATAGACTACACAAAAGAAGGGAGCTAGAGGAAGCAGGGCTTTGCTGAGACCCATCAAGGCTATTTAGCCCTGGTAAGCATGGCCAAACTTACAGATTTATTCTTGTTCTCTCTCTCTCTCTCTCTCTCTCTCTCTCTCTCTCTCTCTCTCTCTCTCTCATTCTTTTTAATCTGCTCTGTCCCATGGTTTTTGATCAAATAAAGGGATCTGAATTGCATCTTTACCCTGGGTACAAATGTGACTTCTGAAATGCCAAGGAGATTGCTAAGGTCACTCTCTAGCAGGAGGCTCTCTAGGAAAGAAGGAAGACAGAAGTGTCTTGCTTCATCCAAATAGACATGTCAATCATCTGAGCAAGAAAACGCCCTCTGGAAAAGTTATTCAAAGGCTTTAGAAAATACTATAGAGCCCACCTAACAGGTAGAGTGGCACACTGCCCTCTCTGGCCATTGTCCACCATCGACCTATGAGAATGGTTTCCTCCACACTGGTCCCTTTGGTCTTTGCCTGCCCTCACCCTTGAGAGTACCTCCTGCTATTTTGTGATGAGCTCCCCTTTTCTTCCACCTTGCACTCTTATCTAAATCATTTGATGGAGAGCACAAGGACTGGGGAACTGAGGGCAAGCCACAGTGAGATCCCAGCAACACTGCTACCTCAAATATAACGTCATCCGGAGACAAAGCCTTTATAGAAATAACTAAGGGGATCTGACAAGATTGCTCAATAGATAAAGGTGCTTGCTGCCAAGCCTGACCACTTGAATTTGATTTCAAGATTCCACATGGTTATAGGAGAACCAGTTTCCAAAAGTTATCCTCTCACCTCCACACGCATGCTGTGACACAGGTATGCATGCACACCTGTGTACACGCATGCATATATAAGCACACAGTTAATGTAAAACATTTATACAATTAAAAACAAGGGTTAATTAAGACAAAATGTGAGCAAATGGTTTGGCCCTCATATTAGTTATATTCTCATAGAAAGGACATAGGGACACAGACTTGGAACAATCATATAAGGAACAGAAACAAGATGGCAGCCAAGAAATCAGCTTAGCTGAGTCCTTGGTCTTGGATTCCCACTCTGCAGACCTAGGAGAAACTAAACTCCTCTTGTTTCAGCCCTCCCAGCTACAGCATAGAGGTAGAACAAAGATCTACCAAGCCAAATCCCACCCTGATGTATTTTCAAATCTGTCAATCATTTGCATTCCCTTTGAGATCAATCCCTAAAGCAGCCAAATTATTACCTCTCTGAGTCTGCCCAAATGAATGGCCCTTCTTCATTTCTTTAATCAAAATGAGAGTCCCCAGTAAAGCATGCTTTTGCTAGTAGGCTGTAACATAATCAAATAGGCACTATATGTTTTAATGAATAATTTATATATTGTGCTGGTATTAGCTAGGCAATTATCTTCCTACCTCTTGCTGGGACCTAGCCACAATTATTAATATGTTAGTGTGCTGATTATTGAGATTTCAGGGCAACTTCAATCAAGCCAATAAAAGAAATGAAAAAATAAATTATAATATGTTCTGCCAAAAAAACTAGAATATATAGGATCCAGAGATCCTAATTTTAAAAAAATAATTAAACAGCAAGGCAGAAAAGCGAAACTGGCTAGAATTTCAAGCATTCACATAGCTGCTGTGATGAGCAATGACTTTGCATAATCATTGGTTTATTCAGTTCAGTTTCTGTTTTGGGGATTGGGGGGAATATCATGTGACCTGAACAAAATACACTTAAAGTGACCAAAGATGAGATCCCAAGGGAAAACCAAGAGAACCAGAAAACAGCAAATGGAGCCTGGTCTGTTTTTAGCAGAGGACTAGCCCTGCCCTATGAATATGGCTTAATCAGACTCAGGGACACTGCCAGCACGGTCCACGTTTTGTGAGGTCTGATCTGCTGCTCCACACTCCCCCCATTTCCCTGTCCCAACACCTCTCCGTTTCATCTGGAGATGAACTGTTTCCACCATGCCAAACATCCTGTTAGTTACTTTTTCTGTTTCTCTGTTCCTATGTGGTGTTTTGTAACACATCCACATTCATCTGAGTGCCTTTGTTGGTGGACCCACATCCTCAAAGCATCGCCCATGCAGAATAGACTCACATTCAGAATGTAGGGTCTATCCTTATCTATATTTCCTGCTGACAGAGGGGACAAGATTTACCACATAAAGTCACTTTACTCCATATTCCTAGGACCTTCTGCCCACATCCCCTTCACCTAAGGCAAACTTTCAGTAAGAAAATTGATGGGGGAAGAGCCACTAGCCAATCACATCAAGTTGGGGTGTGGCTACTGGGACCCCAGGTAGAAAATCGGGAGAACACAGGTACGCGCTCTCTCCATGCAGTGTCCGCCAAAAGGATTGGATCACGACTTGGGTAGAGTGAGTTCCCCTTTTTTCTTTCATTAAAAATACCTGTTTCTATTGAGCTGGCTTGGTTATTGATTTGTGCCGACTTGATAATTCATCATCATTTGGCGCCAAATTTAAAGGGGGAGATGATATAGATATAGATAATTTACATCGGTATAAATTTTGCTTTGTTGATATAAATTTAAGGTCAATTTTGTTATATATATGTATTTCTGATCTTGTTTAAGGTATTGTGATTGTGTAATTCATTTAAAAATGTAATGTATAGGGGCTGGAGAGATGGCTCAGAGGTTAAGAGCATTGCCTGCTCTTCCAAAGGTCCTGAGTTCAATTCCCAGCAACCACATGGTGGCTCACAACCATCTGTAGTGGGGTCTGATGCCCTCTTCTGGCCTGCAGGCATACACACAGACAGAATACTGTATACATAATAAATAAATATTTTTTAAAAATGTAATGTATAATTAGGAAATATAGGTTGTTAATGGATAATCATTGATATAGTCAAGTTTGTCGTCATGTTAGTTAGATTTTCTAGATGTGCATAGATATATTTCAGATAGACCTTCTTCATATCTTTCAAAGACTACAGAACATGGCATTTAATGTTTTAATAACTTAGGGCTTTTCATGACAATGAGACACGTCTGCTCCTGGCAGCACCAGCTACTTCAAGAGGAAGATGGGCATCGAAGAGGCTCCTTATGAAATTTGCAAGAAACTCCTTATGGAATTGGGCAAGAAACTGCTCTTGCCTGGACACAAAGAACCCTCAGAGAGAGAACTACTAAACTTGCCTAAAGGTGAGATGATCCTTCAGGGTTCCTGCTTCATAAAAAGAGTCTGTGAGACATTCTGCAGGATACAAAAAAAAGTAACTAAACTGTCTTTAAATTTTCCTGCATCATGGAAATGTCTATTGGATACTATGGGCCTGTAGGCTAAAGATGGATGCCCCAACGATACAGAGAAACTTTGGGTGACTGTCCAGGCAGCGAGATGTCTCTGTCATTTCTAGAGTTTGGAAGTTGCTTATTTCTTGTTTACTTAGGTAATATCTTATCCTTCTGGAGTCTTTGATGGAGTTAAAGAATGGATAGTTACAGTGATGGTTTTCCATTGTCATGATAAAAGATAAAATAGGTTGTAACTGTAATTCTTGCTTGATAAGTTTTGTTATGTAATTTTACTATGTTAAAGTTAAAGCCTTTCTTTTTTGTTTAAACAGAAAAAGGGGAAATGGAGTAGGAGGGTCTTCTATTTGTGTATTGCCCTCATTGGTTAAATAAAGAAAACTGCCATGGCCTTTTGATAGGGCAGCCCTTAGGTGGGTGGAGTAGATAGAACGGAATGCTGGGAGAGAGAAGGCAGTGTGGCAGACGCTATGCTTCTCCAGCACAAGATGGACACTGGTTAGACTCATGCCGGTAAGCCACAACTCAAGTAGTGATGCACATTATTAGAAATGGGTTAAACAAATATGTGAGAGTTAGCCAATAAGAGGCTAGAGCTAATGGGTCAGACCGTATTTAAATAAATACAGTTTCTGTGTAATTATTTTGGGTATAAGCTAGCCAGACACCAGGCAGCGGGAGCCGGGTGGCACAAGGGACCCTGCGCCAGGAACGCAGCCTGAGCCCCTCATTACTACAGAAAATGGATAAATTGTAATATGTTCACATAGCATAAAACTATAAATGAACGAACGATATGGGTGAAAGTCACTCATGTAATGTTGGGTAAAAGACACTAGACATGAGCAGGTAATATAGTGGATAGTGTTGTGCCAAGGCACACAGAACTAAGCTGAATGTCATAAGTCATGCAAGTGGTGGTCAGTGGGAAAGAGAGCCAAGAAGCACAGCTCCATGCTGCAGCCTGCAGTGGTCTGCATTCTCTTCAGAGACCTCCATTCATGTGAAGTGGACTCGTAACTGTCAAAACGCTCTCCAAGGCAGGTCAGCATGAATCAAAACAACAGGAGAACTGGTCCTGCCCCCTTGCTCATTTCTACAAAGGGTGAACTAGCCAGGGCAATGCAGGAGAGCTCACCCTGGTGATGAGGACAGGGGTTAGTTGGTGAGCTGACCAACCCTGCAACTGCCCAGGCCCAGAACCAGGGTTATGAGTTGGCCCACCTCAATATCTACCCCATCTGTGATCTGTAGGAGCATGTGAAGGGGCCGGTCCTGCATACCCAAGACTGCAGGATCTCCACAATACAAGGCAACAACAGGATATCCAAGAGGAGTCCCAATGAGGGACCAGCATCAATAGAGTAGCAGAAACCAGAGGCCAAGAACCAGACCAATGACTCTTTAGAATGAATTATGTTAAGTAAAGGTATATGAACAAAAAATTCATTAAATGTTTTAAGTATTCTCCCACAATTTAAAAAAATAATTGTTTTAGGGGGTTTCAGCAGTTAAGAGCATTTGTTGCTTTTGCAAAGGATCCTATGCTGGGAACTGATTCCCAGAACCCTCCTGATGGCTCACAACCATCTGTAACTACAGTTCCAAAGGATATGATGCCCTCTCCTGACTCCCACAGGCACCGGACACACAAGTAATGCACATACATATATGCTGGCAAAACATTCAAACACACAAATTAAAGTAAATATTATAATAATAGTAATAATAATAGAACTTGATTTAGAGCTGGTTGTGGTGGTGCACACCTTGAGTATTGGGGCACTCAAGAGGACAAGACAGGCAGATCTCTGAGAGTTATAGACCAGCTTAGTCTATATAGTGAGGTCCAAGTCAGCCAGGGTTATATAGTAAGACCCTGTCTCTAAAGAAGAAGGGGGAGGTAGGCAGTAGTGGTGCACACCTTTAATCCCAGCACTCAGGAGGCAGAGGCAGAGGCAGGTGGATCTCTGTGAGTTCGAGGCCAGCCTAGTCTACAAGAGCTAGTTCCAGGACAGGCACCAAAGCTACAGAGAAACCTTGTCTCGAAAAAACCAAGAAGAAGAAGAAGAAGAGGAAGAGGAGGAGGAGAAGGGAGGAAAGAAAAGAAGGAGGGGAGAGAAAAAGAGTGTTTTAAATCAACTTTAATCATAGGCATTGAGGGAGGGAGGGAAAGGGAGGGTAGAGGAAGGTAAAGGGGAAAGGAAAGGGCAGGAAACACACAAGACATGAGTGAAGGCTTCTTGAGAAGGAAGTCATATCATTTAAAGGGTTTCTAAAGAACTATTTGGGGTTTTTTGGTTTTGTTTTTTAGTAAATGAGTTCATAAGGTGTGGCTTTTGAGCTGAGCTGGGCATGGTGTGTTTAGTACGTGAGTGCATGCATGTGTGCCTTATGTGCTTCTGAGTGCACACATGTGTGTGTGTGTCTGTGTGTGTGTGTGTATACAGGGCTCACATGCCACAGGCTCACATAACACAGGAGAGTTAAGACATGGTTTGGGACTGGAGAGATGGTTCAGAGCTTAGAGTATGTGCTATTCTTGCAGAAAACCAATGTTTGATTCCCAGCACCCAAGTCAGGCAGCTTACCTGTAACTCCAGACCCAGGAGATTTACACTCTCTAATGTCCTCCAATGCCCTCCATGGGCACTGTGCTCACATGCACAGACCTATACATGTACATATAGTTAAAACGGAAATAGAAGACATGATTTGATTTGTCCTCATTTGTATCCACAGGCTCATAAGGGCTGGAGAAATTCAGATTGCAACAGAAAAAATAAGTAAATATTATCATAAAAAGAAGACCTGCATTTTGACTGTGAACAAGTTTCTAGTCTTAGGCAATTCTCAGTAAAATGTAGGTTTATAGCTAGGAAAAGGGTAAGGCCAAGCATTCAGGCCTCGGGCATGGCTTACCACTACTTTAACATTCTTATTTGAAATATCTATAAAAAGATGGGGTGGGTGTGGCGGCTCACACCAGTACCCCAGCACTTAGGAGGTGAGGCAAGAGAACCAGAAGTTCAAAGTCAGCCTCAGCTACATAGGCAATTCCAGATCAGCCTGGGATACTTGAGACCCAGTTTCCAAAGAAAGAGATTTCCTTGTCTTTACAGGATATTTTCTTAATCGTTCTGTAAACCTTTTTTTAAGATTAACGTCTACTTATCTTCCACTCCTGAGTGTGTTGCCTGAATGTGTGTAGGTGCACTGTATGTGTGCCTGATGCCCCTGGCAAACAGAAGAGGCTGTGGGATCCCCGGAAACTGGAATTACAGGTGGTTGTAGGCTGTCGTGTGGATGTTAGGATCTGCACCATCCCCTGGAAGAGCAGCCTCTCAACCATTGAGCCATCTCTCCAGCCCCATGTGCAGAACTCCTGACTCTCCACTGACAAGCATCTTTACCTAGACTCAGTCTGAGTGAGGCGCAAAAAGCCACTCCTTCTACCCAAGCCCCATCATTCTCCCTGTCTCATTACCCAGGCTCATGGTGACTGGAGAGGAGGCAGAAGGACAGGAGTTGGTTGGGAGCATAGGGCCCAGGGGTGCTGGTCACATTCTCTTTCTTCAGCCACTGGCTTAAATGGGTGCATTTGTTGTGAGAAGTCACTAAGCTGAGCTCCTTTGAGGGCTGAGCTCCCATGTAAGTCACATTTCAACGGTTTTGCTCAAATGCTGTCCAAGTGTGCCTACCAATTCAAAGCTTTTCTATCAGTAATGATGACTGGGCTCAAAGTTTTTCCGATTTCCACAAAACCAGACAGAAATAATAGCTCTCTGCGGCAAGTACAATGACAGGCACTACATTGTCCAATGTGTTGACCATGGTCATTCATACCATCAAGGCTGATAGTAGACTCTGCAGTGCCATTGGCTGGTTTTAGCCTGCACTCACTCCAACCTGAAAGGTAAAAGTCACAGGAAGTTGGGTCAATTCAACAAAAACAGTGACACTTATATTTAAAGGCACCAAAGGGTGCAGCATTCATATGAACTCCAACGTGAATGACAGCTGATTGAAGCGAATGTGATTTGAAATTATATCCATTACCTGGTGAAGAAAACTGCTCTTTAAAAATTGCCCAGTCCAGCTTCAGAGGCTGAGAGGATTCATTGCTTTTCCAGAGGTACCAGATTCAGTTCCCAGCACCCATATTGGGCAGCTAACACCAAGCAGCGCCAAGGGACTCAACACCTCTGGAGTGAAGGTACTTGCACTCACAGGCACATACCCTCATGTAGACACACACACATATATAGGTAATTTAAAATAATAAAAGTAAATTATTTTTAAAAACCATTCAAGCAGGCTGGAGAGATGTCAAAGTGATTGACAGCATGGGCTGTTTGTCTGGACGACCTAGCACCCATATAGTTGTTTCCAAACATCTTTAACTCCAATTCCAGTGGATCCAACAACTTTCTGACCTCTGAGATTTTATACAGACATACATTTGGGTAAAACACCCATAAGCATAAGATTAAAAAATAAAGAAAAAATTCAATCATTCCATCTATTCTGGTACCCACAAAGCCAGAGACATCAAATGAATGCACCCCTAAGCGAGAAATAGCAACTTTCAAATACAAAAAAAAAGACACCTTGCCTAACTATCTACACAAAAGAAGCATATACTGTCATATGTACCAGATGAGTTAAATTAAGTAAATAAATAAATATTTCTATATCCCCTTATATACAATCAAAGAGGAAATCAATTAAAACTTACAGAATAGAATTTATTCAATAATTTAAGATCCTTAATTAATTGGTAGAATTGAAAGTCCTCACATTTTCACATCAATCTAGAGTACATTGTATTTAAAAGTAATTCCACAGGTCCAAGCTGCAAAGGCACAATTAACCAAGACAACGATGGTGACCACCTTACGTTCTATCGACCAAAACCAGGCCTCTCCTAACCTGATTAGAGCCACACTCAATCACAGCATGACAGACATGAAAGGAATCTATAGTCTACCCTTGATTTCAAACAAGGGCTTAGGAAAATGGTTCGGAATATAAAATTATGGAAAACATTACAGTACATCAAAGCAAAGCAAGTTTAATTAGGCTTAGTTTGATAATTGCCGAAAACAAAGAGCCCGCCTCACAGCATGGCTGGGATAAAATCCAGCAGTAAGTCCGGTTGATCCAAATTAAAACCGCCCTATCTACCATCCCACATGAATCCTTTTATCTGAGAGCTACAGAGAACAAAGAATTTCAATTCCACGCAGAATTACACAGGGCTGGTCTCTTTTCATCGGGGTTCGGTGTGGCTAAAACCTGCTGATGTATGTTTCGAGTTGCTATTTTAAAATAGAGCACGTAAAGACTTGAAGATAAAAGCCCGACAGACTAACAAATACTAGCAAAAGTTAGTGTTCCTGCATCATCGACAGATTCACAGAATCCATTTCTGCTTTTCCCCCCACAGGAGTCGTGTGAGAACAAATGTCACAGTCTTGCAGCCAAATTCTCTGAATTATTGATTCTGTAGCAGGGGAACATAGAAACTGGTCTGTTAGGAGAATTACAAAATAGCCCCAAATTTTTAAATAAGTTAGGAACATTGTAAATTAATCAGGGTGAAGGGCTCTCTCTATGTTCATCTTCACAGGGGAAGACTGGTGGAAAAGCAGAAGAAAGTTAGATTGGGAACAGGGTATGCTGATCCTGCTTCCTGCCTTGGCCCAGTTCATATCCTCCCCTCCCTCACCGAAGTCTCTCCTGCACCTCCATCATGTCCTCCAGCCCCATTCTGCACTAGATTCACCTTTAAACATATGCATACATATACATACACCTATAAAATGTTAGCTTGTTTACAAAATTCTACTGAATTGTTTAAAAAAATTAGTACTTACATGAAAACCTCTCAATCCCACTAATAATAAAAATACTAATTAAGACATCTATCAAATGGCACTTCTGTTTATCAAATAAGCGCAGGGTGCAATGAATAAAGAATAATTAGTTGTGGCAAGAAAGTTTTAGGAGAGACCTTCTAGAAACATGTTCAGAAGAAGCACCAAGTAAAATTACTCTTTCAAAAACCGGTTTGGCCATGTGAAACTATGCATAGTTTGATATTGCTTCTCTTTTTAAATTTGTGTTTATCCTTTGTGCGTCTGTACGGATGATGTGTGTGGGTGCGGGTGTGTTACAGCATACAGATGGAGGTCAGAGGACAGCATTCAGGAGTCAGTTCTTTGCTTCCACGGAAGGATCCAGGGATTGGCCTCTGGTCATCAGGCACTGCTGCCCACTAATCTGTCTCACCAGCCCCACACTGACACTATTTCTAAGAATTATGGAAATAATAATAATAATCAAAGCTATGAGCAAAGATTTATGTAGCAGAGCTACAGTATATTAGATCAAAATGGCCACTCTTAGCAGAGGCATCATATAAGCTCAGCTTTAAGAGAATGTGGCAGTTGGGCATGGTAGTGCACACCTTTAATCTTAGCACTCTGGAGGGAGAGGCAGGGAGAGCTTGTGAGTTCAGAGGCAGCCTGGTTTATATAGTAAGTTCCAGGACAGCCAGGACGGTCCAAAAAGG